>WNWK01044137.1:0-15217 GCA_009830355.1 Cherax destructor | reverse complement strand
TAAATCTTTCTTTAAGGAAGATTTCAATGCTATTTTTTTAGTCATTCTCGCTGAATGTTTTCTAACAATTTATGTCCATTCTGAAATTTGGGAGCCAGAACTGAGCCTAATCTAGGTGGGGGTTTATGAGAAAAAGTTTAATTAAAACCTCTGGACTTCTGTTTTCTCTTGATATAAACCCAAAAAATATTTTTTACCCACCTTAAATTTTTTTTGGGTTGTTTTCCCCAAGCCCTTCCCCAATCTGGGTAATTTCCCCGATTTTAACTTATAAGGGTTGGGATGGCCCTACAAAAACCCCTTTTTTATCATTGAACCATCTGCCCTTTTCTGACCCAATTAATTTTGTCTAAATTTTCCCTAAGTTCTATGACATCTTTTTTGAATCAATTTCCTACCTATCTTCGTGTCTCGGCGATTTGCTCATATCATATAATTCCTCATCAAGTATTGTTATATTAAAATAACAATGGGCCTAAGACTGACCCCTGTGGAACACCATTGTTAAGTCCCATTCATTTAACCCCATTTATGCACACTCTCTGCTTCCTATTGGTAGGACTCGATCCATAACCCCCTTTTAATCCAGGCTCCCCTTTCTAAAGTCTCTGGTGCGGTACTCTATAAAAACCTTAAAGTCTAAAATAAACAATATCGATTCTTTATCTGATCCGGCCTAAAAAGTTTTCTGAAGGGTTAATAAATTAGATAGGCAGGGGCCCCCTTTTTAACCCAGCTTATATTTAAAATTTATGGTTATCGTGGTTTTAATTTCATTAATTGACTCTAATTTCTTGAGGTCAGGCTTATTGGGCGGTAGTTTGACGGGGGTACTTTTCCCCTCTTTTAAAATTCATTACATCTTCCATATCGACACACACCTTTTGAAAAGATAAATTAAAAATGTTAATATTTTTGTTCATTTTTCATTCCCTTAAAAACCCTTTCAAAAAGCTCATAGGGCCGGCGATTTATTTTGTTCAGTCGGTCCCCTGTTTCATAATCATTTCGCTAGTATTGATATTACAAATTTATCTTCTTCTGGGCCTCTGTAAAAATTAATTACTGGGATATTATTAATGTCTTCTGTGTGAAAACCGAGAGAAAATAATTATTAAAAATAGAGCACATATCATTCTCCTTGTCAGTAAGATGCCCAAAGTTATTTTTAAGGGGACCTATCTTATCCCTAACTTTTGTTCTATAAACCTGGAAAAAACTTTTGGGTTAGTTTTTGAATCCCTAGCAACTTTAATTTCATAGTCCCGTTTAGCTTTTCTTATTCCCTTTTAACGTCCCTCTTAATGTCAGTATACTGATTTATAAGATGACCCTCACCTCTTTTATGCGCCTATAAATTCCTTTCTTCTGCCCTAAAAGATATTTAAGCCTATTATTCATCCATTTTGGGTCATTTCTACTTGATCTAATTTCTTTATACGGGATAAATGTTCTTTGGGCAGCCTGTATAGTGTTAAGAAAACTGTCATATTGATACCTCTCTTCTTCACCCCAGTCCACAGTTGATAAGTGTTCTCTAAGTCCATTATAATCTGCTAAGCGAAAATTGGGACCATTACTGAATTATCCCTACTATCATACATCCATTCAATGCTAAAGGTAATTGACTTGTGGTCGCTTGAGCAGAGTTCCTCTGTAATTTCTAAATTATTAACAAGGGTTTCCTTGCTTGCCAGAACCAAGTCAAGTAGGTTATTTCCCTTGTAGGTTCTGTTACAAACTGCTTCAAAAAGCAATCCTGAACTACTTCTAAAAAGTCGTTAGATTCTAAATTCCCTGTCATGAAATTCCAATCAATCTGACTAAAGTTAAAGTCCCTAGAATTACTACGTTATCGTGTCTTGTGGCCTTAACAATTTCCTCCCAAAGTAGTCTCCTTGTTCCCTATCTAAGTTTGGAGGACGGTAAATCACGCCTAAAATCAATTTTTCACACCCTCTGAAAATTCTATCCAGACAGACTCTGTATGTGTTAATTCAGACTTTATACCCGTTTTTATGCAACAATTTAAATGATCACGGACATAGAGTGCCACCCCACCCCTTTCCCGATACTTCTGTCTACTTGGAACAATTTAAAACCCTGAATGTGACATTCGGCAGGCAAGTCCCGATTTTTCATATTAAACCATGTCTCAGTTATTGCAAAAACATCAATATTACCCGTACTTGCAACTAATCTCAACTCGTCCATCTTATTCCTAGCACTACGACTATTGGTGTAATATATATTTAGAGACCCTCCTTTCTCTTTACCCTTCCTGCTCATCTCTGTTTTTCCACTATACCTATTACTGTCCTTGTCATCTAGTGTCACTAGCTTTCCACTATCCACCTTATTCTGCCTATTACTAGTTCTCCTACAACTTATAATATTACTACACTGGGACTTCTCTGTTTTCCCCCCAAAACCCATACCACTAACTATTTCTAGTTTAAAGCCCTAACAGCTCCCTCCACTGCAGTTGCCAGTGCCCCACCCCAGACCTGGATAAGTGAACCCCATCCCTGGCATACATGTCATTTCTGCCATAGAAGAGGTCCCAGTTGTCAATGAATGTTACTGAATTTTCCTTACAGTATTTGTCCAGCCAGCAATTGACACCAATTGCCCTGGACAGCCATTCATTTCCAACTCCTCTCCTTGGCAAAATACCACATATGACAGGGTTCCCACCCTTCTTCCTAATTATGTCTATTGCTGACCTAAACCTGCTAGTCAGGTCCTCACTCCTACGTCTGCCAACATCGTTGCCTCCAGCACTGAGACAGATAATTTATCTAACCTATTTTTAAAACTACACAACGTCTTAGCTTCTATGACGGTACTCGGGAGTTTGTTCCACTCATCCACATTTCTATTACCAAACCAGTGCTTTCCTATATTCTTCCTGAATGTGAACTTTTCCAACTTGAAACCATTGCTGCGTGTCCTGTTTTGGCTGGATATTTTCAGCACGCTATTTACATCCCCTTTATTTATTCCTGTTTTCCATTTACGTATATGTAGTTGGTCCTCCATTTGCAACTAAAACAGAACCAATTCGTCGAAAAAATTATTCATATAGCATTTGAACAGTATCCAGGGAAATTTTGAGCCATTACTCAAGCAAAACTTGCTGAAACTGTTACAAACGACGGTGGAGGAAATTGGTTCCTGACTTGCAGTTCCAACTGACCTCACAGATGATCGATAATATTTTGATCCGGCGATTGTGGAGGCCAATCCCAGTGTTCACCTTCACTTTCATGTTCTTCATACCAGTTTTGAACATCTCTAGCAGTGTGAACTGATGCATTATCGTCTTGGATAATAGCACTATATCACGCCACCTACCTTAAGGGAAGGAGTCCCTCAACTATTTTAATGCACTGCATCACGTACTTCAGTAGGCTTCATCACGTACTTCAGTAGGCTTCATCACGTACTTCAGTAGGCTTCATCACGTACTTCAGTAGGCTTCATCACGTACTTCAATAGGCTTCATCACGTACTTAAGAACATAAGAACATAAGAAACATAAGAAAGGACGAACACTGCAGCAGGCCTGTTGGCCCATACTAGGCAGGTCCTTCACAATCCGTCCCACTAACAGAATATTTGCTCAACCCAATTTTCAATGCTACCCAAGAAATAAGCTTTGACAATTCTACCCACTCATGCGCGAGTCCCACTCAAATCCAACCCCTCTCACTCATGAATTTATCCAACCTAAATTTGAAACTACCCAAGGTCCTAGCTTCAATAACCCTACTAGGCAGACTGTTCCACTCATCAACTACCCTATTTCCAAACCAATACTTTCCTATATCCTTTCTAAATCTAAACTTATCTAACTTGAATCCATTATTGCGGGTTCTCTCTTGGAGAGATATCCTCAAGACCTTATTTATATCCCCTTTGTTAATACCCATTTTCCACTTGTATACCTCGATCATGTCTCCCTCATTCTACGTCTTACAAGTGAATGTAATTTTAGGGTCTTCAATCTTTCTTCGTAAGGAAGATTTCTAATGCTATGTATTAATTTAGTCATTCTACGCTGAATGTTTTCTAACGAATTTATGTCCATTCTGTAATATGGAGACCAGAACTGAGCTGCGTAATCTAGGTGAGGCCTTACTAATGATGTATAAAGCTGTAATATAACCTCTGGACTTCTGTTGCTAACACTTCTTGATATAAATCCCAGTAATCTATTTGCCTTATTACGTACGCTTAGGCATTGCTGTCTTGGTTTAAGGTTGCTGCTTACCATCACCCCCAAGTCCTTCTCGCAATCTGTATGGCTAAGTTCTACGTTATTTAACTTATAAGTGCTTGGGTTATGGACACTCCCGAGCTTCAGAACCTTGCATTTATCTACATTGAACTGCATCTGCCACTTTTCTGACCCCGAATTAAGTTTGTCTAAATCTTCCTGAAGTTCTATGACATCTATGTTTGAATCAATTATCCTACCTATCTTCGTGTCGTCGGCGAATTTGCTCATATCACTAGTAATTCCCTCATCAAGGTCATTGATATATATTATAAATAACAATGGGCCTAAGACTGATCCCCACTCGGATTTAACCCCATTTATGCACACTCTCTGCTTCCTATTGGTGAGCCATGACTCGATCCATGACAGCACTTTTCCCCCAATGCCATGAGCTGCCACTTTCTTTAACAGTCTCTGGTGCGGTACTCTATCAAAAGCCTTACTAAAGTCTAAATAAACAATATCGAATTCTTTATCGTGATCAACAGCCTCAAAAGCTTTACTGAAGAAGGTTAATAAATTAGATAGGCAGGAACGGCCCCTCGTGAATCCATGCTGGGTATCATTAATCAAATTATGGTTATCTAGATGGCTTCTAATAATATCAGCTATAATTGACTCTAGTAATTTGCCTACAATTGAGGTCAGGCTTATTGGGCGGTAGTTTGACGGTAGTGACTTGTCCCCTGCTTTAAAAATAGGAATTACATTAGCCATCTTCCACATATCAGACACTACACCTGTTTGAAGAGATAAATTAAAAATGTTAGATATTGGTTCACAGAGTTCCATTTTGCATTCCTTAAGAACCCTTGCAAAAAGCTCATCAGGACCCGGCGATTTATTTTGTTTCAGTCGGTCCAGCTTACTTCAGTAGGCTTCATCACGTACTTCAGTAGGCTTCATCACGTACTTCAGTAGGCTTCATCACGTACTTCAGTAGGCTTCATCAGCAAAGACTTTCCTTACAACTTAAGAAATATCTGGTCATCAAAATTATATACAACAAAATATGACGTCAGAAAAGAGCACGAAGGGAAAACGAGACAACAACGTTCAAGGGCAACATGCAGGGACGCTTAATGAGCTGAGAATATTTCGTAAATCTGGTGGAAATATCTACCTTGTTACCTTAAATTTTGAGGAGTTAAGTTTGTCACTGGCTAACACTGATGATATTTTAGACATCTCAACATGTTCACACTAATACCATTGCCAAGCTACAGTTGTTGAAGAGTTGCATCAAAGGTATACAGCGTTTTTTAAACTGATCAATTCTAGAGGCTAAAGGATGTTAATTGGGAATATATAGAAATTGTGAAATGGAAGACATTCAGTCGATTCACTTGAGAAGAATTGTCCCTTCAATATCAAGAGCCACTCACCAGCATCAAGGCCAAATAATAAAATAGAAAAAACAACCATTTCGAGATTCGAAACCGTAAAATGGCACCAAGACAATGTGTTAATAATAGCAACCTTCTTGGTAGTAGGATATACGAGGCTTGAAATATTGATACAAACTCAGGTGGCGATTTTCTCCAGTTATCACACACAAACTATCTGCAAATGCCCTATGTATCATTCTCCACAGGCCTCAAACACCAGCAAATATTCCCAAAAAACTAGCTCTATATACATTACACCAGTAATGAAAATTTGAAGCTTATCCAATAAGGCGTTTTCGAGAAAGAAAAAATGCTTAAAACAGAAAAAAGTTTTGCCTAGAGTGATCCGAAAATAATCAAGTCTATCCTTGATACACACAAAAAACACCATAAAAAAGCTATTTTTCACAGTTTTTTTATACGTTTATATTCAATTAAAAAATTTCTACAATCATTTAAAAAACTTTACTTTTATGTTTCAAGAATATTTTTTATTTTATAAAATTGCTTTAAAAATCCAACTGACAGTCATACAGTGCCTAATCAATACAAAAAATACTTCATATCAGAAACATTCTTTGGTTATTGCACTGGAATAAGGAATTAGTAAATTTGGCAAATTGAAATCATCACAGTTCAAAGTTAGCATCAAACATTCTGTTAATAAAATCCACCAACAGAGAAAGTTTGAAGACGATCAGAAAAGGCATTCGAGTGATTCCAAACATTGTATCAATTTCAGGAATATTTCAAATTTCCACTTACTAATAATAAACTTATGGACTGTCATCATTCATACAGAATACATCATTATAATTTTTTGGTCGATCAAAAGAATAATTAAATTATTATATATAAACTTCTTTTTATTCAATAAAATTAGGAAATCGGGACTTCTGCAAGTCAATAAGAGGCGAACATTGCGTTCAGTAAGCCACACGAGGGGTGACAGTTTGAAGCCGATCAGAAGAGTAATTCTCCAGTTATGGCAGTTAACAATTATCCGAAGTTTCATTAAACATTTTTTTAATATTGATAAATTTCCCCACACACAAACAAAATTTAACGTGTAGTCAAGGTGGTCAGCTGCGTCTAGGTTGTCAGCTGCGTCAAGGTTGTCAGCTGCGTCAAGGTTGTCAGCTGCGTCAAGGTTGTCAGCTGCGTCAAGGTTGTCAGCTGCGCCAAGGTTGTCAGCTGCGTCAAGGTTGTCAGCTGCGTCAAGGTTGTCAGCTGCGTCAAGGTTGTCAGCTGCGTCAAGGTTGTCAGCTGCGTCAAGGTTGTCAGCTGCGTCAAGGTGGTCAGCTGCGTCAAGGTTGTCAGCTGCGTCAAGGTTGTCAGCTGCGTCAAGGTTGTCAGCTGCGTCAAGGTTGTCAGCTGCGTCAAGGTTGTCAGCTGCGTCAAGGTGGTCAGCTGCGTCAAGGTGGAAACGGCGACTGACCTGTTTTTGTACATAATATTACATGCAATGCAACCACAGACAGGCTGTCTTAATAATGAAGAACAAGCCACTTGGAGATGGAAATCTTTAGCTCTAGATATTTCGCACTCTCGTGCGTTGTCAGCAGCTATGCAATGTTGCAAGACAGCTAATAGATAATAAGGGAAATTCTCTGAAGCAAGACAGTAGGTTTCAGTGAGACCTTCTGCCTTGCCTCAGAATTTCTCCTCCTATCTGTTATTATTATCATAACTAAGCGCTAAACCCATAAGGGTTATACAGCTCTGCATTGTTCGTGATGACGCATGAGTGTGAAAGATCTAGACTTCCAGCCTCATGTGGCTTTTTTGGTATTATATTATATATAAAGCTATCAACTCTACACCTACGCACCTGAATTTCACTCTGGCGTCGGTGAATTAAGAGGCAACTTTATGAATGTTTGAAGCTGTATACCTGGGGACTGTTTCTGGGGATAACGCCCCCGCGACCCAGTCTGTGACCAGGCCTCGCCCGGTCTGTGACCAGGCCTCGCCCGGTCTGTGACCAGGCCTCGCCCGGTCTGTGACCAGGCCTCGCCCGGTCTGTGACCAGGCCTCGCCCGGTCTGTGACCAGGCCTCGCCCGGTCTGTGACCAGGCCTCGCCCGGTCTGTGACCAGGCCTCGCCCGGTCTGTGTCCAGGCCTCGCCCGGTCTGTGACCAGGCCTCGCCCGGTCTGTGACCAGGCCTCGCCCGGTCTGTGACCAGGCCTCGCCCGGTCTGTGACCAGGCCTCGCCCGGTCTGTGACCAGGCCTCGCCCGGTCTGTGACCAGGCCTCGCCCGGTCTGTGACCAGGCCTCGCCCGGTCTGTGACCAGGCCTCGCCCGGTCTGTGACCAGGCCTCGCCCGGTCTGTGACCAGGCCTCGCCCGGTCTGTGACCAGGCCTCGCCCGGTCTGTGACCAGGCCTCGCCCGGTCTGTGTCCAGGCGTACACTTGCTTATTGTTCCATTAATCTGGTTCTTGTTACACTACACAAGCGATGAAAATTAGAAAAATATCGGATGAGGCTTCTCGCATTATGAGCGAAAAACGAATGGGCTAGTAACCCCTTTTGCCGTATAACTTACTAAAAAGAAAAAGAAAAAAAAAACGTCAAAGTGGGATGATTGAATGTGCGTGGATGTTGTGCGAATGATAAGAAAGAGATCATTGTGGATGTTAAGTTAAAATTGAAAAGAAAAAACGAAAATCACTTAAATTCCCTCTGAGGATACCTAATAAACTCTCTTAAGATTATCTTACGACATCCTACACACTGCAAGACTATATCAACCTTGTGATTTTTATCCACATATCAATAACACGTTGTGCATTTCATTACACACTGTATCACTAACACGTAATATTACGCACTGTAGCACACACGTACGGTCACTACCTCAGCCATCACTACACTGAGCAGTCAGTCATGTGAGACACTGAACCAGCTCTCTCAAAACCACTCTCAAGTGTTTTGTTATATTTTTTTAACGAGGCTGTTAGTGGTCTAGATATATATATATAACTTATTTGAAGATATTTTATTTATTAACAGTTTATTTTTTTATTTATATTACGAATCTTAATCAAAATAACTATAGCTTGATACCAGAAATGTTTCATTGACCAAAGTACTTAATACCATTTTCATGTCAGACTCCGCTAATGATCCCCACTCACCCGTGACGTCACTCACCCGTGACGTCACTCACCCGTGACGTCACTCACCCGTGACGTCACTCACCCGTGACGTCAACTCCAAGTGTTGTACCTAACTTCTGATCTAGTATTTAAGCTCTGGCCATATGTCTATGCAACACAACATATATACTTAGAGGGTTGTATTTCTCCCAGAGTATATACATGATGAGATATTAATTTGTTCCTTATTTTAGTGATTGAATTATTTATGTGTGTTAGTGGACAGGTTAGCAAGCAGCCTTTATGAGCCTAGTGTAGTTGATAGGCTTTAAACTCCAACCAACCAACCTATGTTATAGGCTTCAAGGGGATATATATATATACACGAAGCAGTGTATTTTTCTCAGTTTATATATGCTAAGAGTATATTTCAAATGAAATCTTAGGATTTTTTTTTATTTAAAACTTAAAAACACAAGAACACAAATCAAAGACATTTCAAAACATACAAAGTTAAACATTAAACATTATAAACCAACCATCATGTACTAAACATGTAAAACATAACTGGTACATATATCCCAATGAACAATGACACATTGGGAACACCGTCACACTAGTATACACACAATGCACGTTACTCAAAAAAAAAGAAACACTAAACTCAAACTTTTATAGAACACATTTATTGACATTACTTTGACAACCACCAAAGAAACTAAACATAAGGAACACGAAAATATTTTGAAACATATTCACACAGGCCACGAACCGTTCCCCACATTAAGAAAACACAAACATCCTATATCCCAGTAACATGTTGACAGTATCACAGGTAATGTATAATGTTATGTAAATACCATAATATGTACATGATGCTAGAATCCCAAAGCAAGAAGCAAAGTTATTACAGTTGAAGCACAATAACCACTCTTCCCGTGTATACAATTAATTATGTAGCATCCCTGGAAAGCATCACTACACCACAATAACACCACAAATAACAGAAGTAATCACATAAATAAAAACCCATTCCCACCCTAGGTGACCTTGACTTTAGCAACAAACAGACAGCCCTAGGTACTTGTACAGAGTGAAACCTTGGTATCCAAAGGATACCGCTGCCCTTACTAGTCACCACATATACACCCCCCCTCCGATTATACCCCTCATATAAGACCCCCCACCTAACCTATAACACATGTTATATATTGTATGGAAAAGACATACATATGTACATTAAGCTCATAATCACTATGCAATAAACAAAAAGGTTACAGTGGAGTTATGAAAGTGACTGCGAGGCTACAAAAGTCATGGCCACACATAACCAAAAGTCCTACTTAAGCCATCTAAAATATTTCAGTCCTGTGTACGTATGCAAAGGCTTGTGCCTTCTGGACAACACACCTGTCTGTATACACGTGTCCACTTACAGAAGATTAAATGACAAAATGTTTATGTATGTAGTATTTACGTCTCAACTTCAAACTTTTTTTTCATTTATTTATTAAGGTCTTGATATCTTATTATTATTTTTTTTTTTTTTTATTAACACATCGGCCGATTCCCACCAAGGCAGGGTGGCCCGAAAAAGAAAAACTTTCATCATCATTCACTCTATCACTGTCTTGCCAGAAGGGTGCTTTACACTACAGTTATAAAACTGCAACATTTACACCCCTCCTTCAGAGTGCCGGCACTGTACTTCCCATCTCCAGAACTCAAGTCCGGCCTGCCGGTTTCCCTGAATCCCTTCATAAATGTTACTTTGCTCACACTCCAACAGCACGTCAAGTATTAAAACCATATGCCTCCATTCACTCCTATCAAATACGCTCACACATGCTTGCTGGAAATCCAAGCCCTCGCACACAAAACTTCCTTTACCCCTCCCTCCAACCTTTCCTAGGCCGACCCCTACCCCGCCTTCCCTCCACTACAGATCCATACACTCTCGAAGTCACTCTGTCTCGTTCCATTCTCTCTACATGTCCAAACCACCTCAACAACCCCTCCTCAGCTCTCTGGACAATCGTTTTGGTAATCCCGCACCTCCTCCTAATTTCCAAACTCCGAATTCTCTGCATTATATTCACACCACGCATTGACCTCAGACATGACATCTCCACTGCCTCCAGCCTTCTCCTCGTTGCAACATTCATCACCCATGCTTCACACCCATATAAGAGCGTTGGTATAACTATACTTTCATACATTCCCTCTTTACTTCCATGGACAAGGTTCTTTGTCTCCACAGACTCCGAAGTGCTCCACTCACCCTTTTCCCCTCATCAATTCTATGATTCACCTCATCCTTCATAGACCCATCCGCCGACATGTCCACTCCCAAATATCTGAATACATTCACCTCCTCCATACTCTCTCCTCCAATCTGATATCCAATCTTTCGTCACCTATTCTTTTGTTATCCTCATCACCTTACTCTTTCCTATATTCACTTTCAATTTTCTTCTTTACACACCCTACCAAATTCATCCACCAACCTCTGCAGCTTCTCTTCAGAATCTCCCAAAGCACAGTGTCATCAGCAAAAAGCAACTGTGACAACTCCCACTTTGTATTTGCTTCTTTATCTTTTAGCCCAACACCTCTTGCCAAGACCCTCGCATTCACTTCTCTTACAACCCCATCTATAAATATATTGAACAACCACGGTGACATCACACATCCTTGTCTAAGGCCCACTTTTACTGGGAAATAGTCCCCTTCCCTCCTACACACTCTAACCTGAGCCTCACTATCCTCATAAAAACTCTTCACTGCCTTCAGTAACCCTCCTCCTATTCCATACACCTGCAACATCTGCCACATTGCCCCCCTATCCACCCTATCATACGCCTTTTCCAAATCCATAAAAACCCTGCAGCTCAGACTTCCAGGCCCCCAGGCCCCCAGGCCCCCAGGCCCCCAGGCCCCCAGGCCGCAAAACAAACTAAAAGACAAATTCCATTGTTTCATAACCAGTTTAACATGTACACAAAATCTTTCCGGAGACAACCCACCACTCTACCCCTGTCCCCAGAAACCCCCCTACATTCAACCCATACACACAAACCCCCTCCTTTCCCCTCCGCACCCCCTGAACACCTATACAAACTCATCACACACCTAAACCCCTGACCCCTACCCCACACTCACCCCTCTACCCCACCCCAAACCCCATGAACTACCCTTCACCCCTAATCCCCCTCTCTATAAGAACATAAGAACATAAGAATGGAGGAACACTGCAGAAGGCCTACTGGCCCATACAAGGCAGGTCCTTATCAAAACCACCACTACCTAAGAATTTATTCCCGTACTCACGACACTAATCAAACCCAGCCCCTCCCACTCATATATTTGTCCAATCTCTTTTTAAATCCACCCAAGGTCCCAGCCTCTATCACCCCACTCGGAAGATTGTTCCACGCATCTACAACTCTGTTCGAAAACCAGTACTTGCCTATGTCCTTTCTAAATCTAAATTTATCCAATTTAAATCCGTTATTTCTGGTTCTTACTTGGTTCGATATCCTCAGTATTTTATTAATATCTCCTTTGTTTATACCCATCATCCACTTGTACACCTCGATGATATCTCCTCATTC
The DNA here is from genome assembly GCA_009830355.1 of Cherax destructor. Taxonomy (NCBI): domain Eukaryota; kingdom Metazoa; phylum Arthropoda; class Malacostraca; order Decapoda; family Parastacidae; genus Cherax; species Cherax destructor. The sequence continues at coordinate 2,829 of WNWK01044137.1, read as the reverse complement.
TACGCCTCCCCAGAGTGGAGATTCAACGCTCTAAGTCTATCTTCATACGGGAGATTTCCTATACTGTAAATCATTTTAGTCATTCTTCTCTGTATGTTCTCCAATGAATCTATATCCATCCTGTAGTAAGGTGACCAAAACTGAGCTGCATAATCCAAATGAGGTCTCACTAGTGATGTATAGAGCTGTAAAATAACTTTTGGACTTCTGTTGCTTATACTTCTTGAAATAAATCCTAGTAATCTGTTAGCCTTATTGCGCACACTTAGGCACTGTTGTCTTGGCTTTAGATTCCTGCTTACCATGACTCCCAAGTCTTTTTCACATTCTGTATGATCAAGCTCTACTTCACCTAGTTTATAAATTCGAGGGATATTTTCATTACCAACGACTAGCACCTTACACTTGTCCACATTAAACGTGAGTCTAGCCCATCACTCGTCACACACCTCCCCGAAGTTACGAATGCACCGTCAATAAACGATATTCCACCGGAAACGCCTTCTCCCAAACCCTTGCATATATCCCTTCATTTCGGCATTTTGTTCTATAGAAAGTTGCTGCTAAAGCCTTAATTCGTACATTCCCTCTTGACTCCCTCATCCCCCAAGAAATGTGTATAAAATCAAGTACCAAAAAAGATAATGCCCTCCTAACGCCTTCCGAGAAACCCTGCATGTCTAAACTAAGCGCTCTAAGTGTTGACAACCTCCTACCCCCCATTATCCACAGTACCCCACTGAACCACTCTAGTACCTCCTCTACACCCTCGCAAAAATACACCGCATGATACGCCGAATCTGCACCCCCACACCTGGAGCAGGCCCCATCCCCTGCACCCCCACACCTGGAGCAGGCCCCATCCCCTATAAGTCCCATGATAAATAACTGCTCTTTAGACGCCAAAATACCGTGCAAAAATCTAAAACCCATGTCCCTCACCCTAGGTGGTAACTTCAGTTTCCTCAACCAACCCCACGTCCCCCTCCAATCAAACATGGGGTAAGAAGCCTCTCCTTGCACCACCTGCTCCCTCATATAAAATCAAGCTTACTCACCCGTACCCGACCCGGCTCCCTTACTATCATGAGTGTACGTAAAACTGACTCGCATCCTAGTATCTCCTTCCTCCCCCACCACCTACGAACCTCCTTCATAACCTGTCCTACCCTCCGACCCCCTCTCCAAAAATTCGTGCCTTACAAAAACACTCCGCAACCTACACCTCAGAGGAATTAAACCCAACCCTCCCTTGTTTCCAGCACCTCCCTGCTCTTAAGTACTCCTTGCAACACCCGCCTCACATCCACCTCCATCAAAGTTACACCGCCGCTCAAAACCACAATTTACTATAAACTTAGGAATTAAAGTATTTTTGTGGGTAGGTTTTGATCCCCATTAACCATCCAACTTAATACATGTTTAAGAAAGGAGAGACTGATCACCTACTAAAACTGACGGACTGATAACATCAAAACTGATTCTTCTATTGTTTTTAGTGTTATGAATTTTACCGTAGAAGACGGTAGCGGTATTAATGAAGTTATGTTACGAATTCTGTCAGTCACACACACGCACACACACACACACACACACACACACACTACACGCCTGACGACATGATGAAACTAGAGGAAAGGTTAACTAGAGAGTCATATGATAACGAACAAATTACTTAGTGGAATTGATAAGGTGGAGAGGGACTGAATGTTTCAGAGACGGGACACAGGAATGCGAGGACACAGCTGGAAGTTGAAAACACACGAGTCACAGATATATTATTAAGTATTGTTTCACTCTTAGAGCTGTCAGAAGTGGAACGACCTGGGGAAGGAAGAGCAGGGGCCAGGAGTTAAGACTCGACCCTTGCAACCACATTTAAGTGAGTACACATACAGTACGTGACCAGCCGGGCAGTGGTTCGTATGTTGGATTGCGTGAGACCAGCTATAATAGTCTGGTTGATCAGACCCTGGTTTACCGGGAGGTCTAGTTATGGACCGAGCCGCGGGGGCGTTGAACCCCGCACAACTCTAGGCAGGAACACACACACACACACACACACACACACACACATAAAGTAACAGAGGTAAGGCAAGAGAGAGAAGGGTGGGTTGACTGCATTTTCTTGGACTGCAGGAAGGCCTTTGACACAGTTCCTCACATGAGATTAGTAAAAAAGATGGAAGACCAAGCGTGTATAACAGGAAGGGCACTGGAATGGATCAGGGAATACCTCACAGGGAGGCAACAACGGGTCATGGTGCGTGATGAGGTATCACAGTGGGCGCCTGTGACGAGCGGTGTACCGCAGGGGTCAGTCCTAGGACCAGTGCTATTCTTGCTATATGTGAATGACATGACGGATGGGATAGACTCAGAAGTGTCTCTTTTCGCAGATGATGTGAAATTAATGAGGATAATCACATCGGATGAAGACCAAGCAGGACTTCAAAGTGACCTGGACAAGCTTGACATCTGGTCTAGCAACTGGCTTCTCGAATTTAACCCCACCAAATGCAAAGTCATGAAGATCGGAGAAGGGCAAAGAAGACCGCTGACAGAGTACAGGCTAGGTGGACAAAGGCTACAAACCTCAACAAAGGAGAAAGACCTTGGGGTGAGTATAACACCAAGCACGTCTCCGGAAGCACACATCAACCAGATAACCGCGGCAGCATATGGGCGACTGGCAAACTTAAGATTAGCGTTCCGTTACCTTAACAAGGAATCGTTCAAGACACTGTATACCGTATACGTCAGGCCCATACTAGAGTATGCAGCACCAGTCTGGAACCCACACCTGGTCAAGCACGTCAAGAAACTAGA
>WNWK01044136.1:0-15218 GCA_009830355.1 Cherax destructor | reverse complement strand
TTTAATCTTTTCCTCGGGGTATAAACCGTTCCTCTGCCTCCTTGCACTTTGCCCCTACGTATTCCATCATTTCATTTATTGTCTGTCCATCCTTTTCCCCTTTCCCACTGAACCTCCTGCGGGAAATTCCTCATGCCTTTTAGTTTCCTTTTTTAAAATCTGGTTTGTTCTTTCGGTCCCGTTTTCCCTCTCCACCTGTAGCTCTACAATGTACTCAAAGCTCAGCACCATATGGTCACTGGCCCCGGGGGCCCTCTCTGTGTTATGTCTTCAATATCTGGCTGTTCAGGGTGAATACAAGGTCCAGTCTTGTGGTTCATCTTCTCCTCTCCTCTGGTCGTGTCCCTGACATGTTGGTGCATCGGGTTTTTCCCAGTACCGCATCCATCATCTTGGCCCCCAAATTTTGGGACCCCATGGTTCTTGGCCCCCAGTCGATCTCCTGTGGTTGAAATCGCCCATGACCAGTAGCTTCGCCTGCCATGTGCGCTTTCTTGCCACCTCCGCCAGATGTCCACCATCGTCTGTTGTTCTCATCTATTCCCCCCCTGGCCTCCTGCAGTTCGGGGGTGGGTTATACATCACTGCAATGTTATTTTGTGTTCCCAGACTGGATGGTACCTACTATGTAGTGTGTGTGTGTGTGTTTTGTGTGTGTGTGTGTGTTTGTGTGTGTGTGTGTGTGTGTGTGTGTGTGTGTGTGTGATGTGTGTTTTTCGCTCATCATGGGGGGGGCCAAAACGACAGGGGTTTTGAACAACGACATGGGTTCAATCCACGGAAAATCGCAGTGTTTATTCATTACCACTCGTTTTTGTTGAAAAATAAAAATACTGCTCTGGAGGCTAGTACCCCAAAAGGGGGAGAAAATGAAATTAGCTCAGGGCCCAAAACACCACTATACCTTTGGGGATCACAGTTAAACACCTAGCTCGGGTTGGTGCGTGATTTTGAGGTTTCATGGTCCTGATGGTTGACGTCATGCGTGATTTTCGTTCATTGGGGGGGGCCAAAACGACATGGGTTCGAACCTTGGTTGGCAGAGTTGTTTTTTTTTTTTTTTATATATATATATATATATATATATATATATATATATATATATATATATATATATATATATATATATATATATATATATATATTTTGCTAGGAATTCCGGGAACGGGGGGACTATTAACAAACACTTTTGGGAAGGAGACTCAACCCCTTAAAACCTTGTACCCAGGTACGCAGTGCTTAACCGACCGTACCCCCTGGCCAAATCCGGCGCCCAGCTCATCAGACGTTGACCAAAAGGCAGCCATTTTTCAGGCGGTTGGCATACAGCTTTTCATTCATCCCCTGCATGTGGTGGGGAAATTGGTTGCCACCTTGTTACAAGGTTCGAGCCGATTTTTCCTTTTTGGGCTGAGATCAAGTGTTTGTGGAATATATATATATATATATATATATATATATATATATATATATATATATATATATAACACAAACACTGACCTTTTGGAAGGAGACTCGAACATACAACCTTGTTAAAAAGGTAAGCAGTGTTAACCGACCGTACCACATGCAGGGGATGATATATATATATATATATATATATATATATATATATATATATATATATATATATATATATATATATATATATATATATATATATATAATATATATATATATATATATATATATATTTTTTGGAGTTGAAGGGGTGAATGCTCGGGTGTTGGCAAGAGGTGGGGGGTTTTAAAAAAAAAAAATCTAACAAAAGGGGGATTTCCAGTTGCTCTTGGGATGACACTGTGCTTTTAGTAAAAAGGGGTTAGGGGTTTGGATGAGTTTGGTAGGGTATGTAAAAAAAAATTAAAAGTGAATATAGGAAAGAGTAAGGTGATGAGCATAAAAAAAAAATTAAACGGAAGATTGGATCCCCAGATTGGGGAGAGACTATGGAGGAGGTGAATGTATTCATATATTTGGGAGTGGATGTGTCAGCAGAGGGGGGTATGGGAAAGGAAAAATTTCAATTGACAAAAAGGGAAAAAAGGGGAGTGGTGCACTGATGAGTATCTGGAGACAAAGAACTTTATCCATGAAAGCAAAAGAAAAAGAAAAGAGAGATAGTTATACCAACTGATGGTTTGGACATGTAGAGAGGATGGAACTTTGAATGACTTCAGAGTGTATAGATCTGTAGTGGGGGGAAGGCGGGGGGGTTAGCCAGGAAAGGTTGGGGGGGGAAAAAGGGGGTTTTGTGTGTGGGGGGCGGACTTCCAGCAATCGTGTGTGAGCGTGTTTTTGGGGAAAGGGGGAAAAAAATGGATTTTAGGACTTGGGGTGCTGTTGAAGTGAAAAAAGGTAACATTTATGAAGGGATTCAGTAAAAACCCGGGAAGCCGGACTTGAGCCCCCCAGATAGGAAGTACAGTGCCGGCACTCTGGGGAAAGGGGGGGGGTTAATGTTGCAGTTTTATAATTTTTTAAAACATGCCTCTGTTGGAAACAGTGATGGAATTTTAAAGATGATGGAGTGATTGGTGAATGGTGTATAGAATAGGTAGTAAGTTAATAAAATTTTTAAAGGGGTTTTTTTGGGGGGAGTGAGGCTCAGATTAGGGTGTGTAGGGAGAGGGGGGTTACTTCCCTAAAAAAAGGTCTTAAAAAGGGGTTTTAATGTCACCATGGTTGTTTTTTCTTTATAGATGGGGTTGTAAAAAATTAAATTTAGGGGGGTTTGGGGGGGGGGGTGGGGGTTTAAAATTTTGTGGAATCAAGTAAAAAATGGGAGTTGACACAGTTACTTTTTGATGATGATACTGTGCTTATGGGGTTCTAAATAAAAGTTGCAAAGGTTAGTGGACAAGTTTGGGAGGGTGGGGTAAGGGGAAATTGAAAGTGGGTTTTATAAGAGTAAGGTGATGAGAGTATCAAACGATTTAGATGAAGAAAATTTGGAAATCACATTGGGAGAGAGGGAGTATGGAAGAAGTGAATGTTTTCAGATAATTGGGAGTTGACTTTTGCAGATTGGTTTATGAAGGATGAGGGGTTTAACATAGAATTGATGAAGGAAAAAAAAGGGGGGGTGGTGCATTGAGGTATCTGTGGAGACAAAAAAAATTATCCATGGAGGCAAAAAAGAATGCATGAAAATATAGTGGTACCCCCCACCCCTTTTTGGGTGAATAACTTGGGTTGTAAATGATGCAGCAGGGGGGGGCTGGGGCATTGTAGAAAATCCTTCTTAGGGCAATTTTGGTGTAAATATTATAGAAACTTTGGGGTGGAAATTAGGGGGGGGGTGGAGTTACTAAAAAAATTAGTCAGAGGGCTGGGGAAAGGGGGTTTTGAGGTAGTTTTGTCATTTTTAGAATGGATCAAAGTAGAATGACTTGGGGGGCGTATAAATCTGTAGGGGGGAAAAAGGGGGGAAAGGGTCGTCATCGAAAAAAGGTGGAAGGGGGGGGTAAAGGAGATTTTGTGGGCGAGGGGGGGATTTCCAGCAAGCGTTTTGGGAGCGTGTGATAGGAGGAACGAGACAATGTTTTTTTGGGCATGACAGGGGGTTGGCCGGTTAGCCGGGGTACAAGTGGTAGTGAACAATGTTACACTGTATATTACACCAAGTGGTAGTGAACAATGTTACACTGTATATTACACCAAGTGGTAGTGAACAATGTTACACTGTATATTACACCAAGTGGTAGTGAACAATGTTACACTGTATATTACACCAAGTGGTAGTGAACAATGTTACACTGTATATTACACCAAGTGGTGGTGAACAATGTTACACTGTATATTACACCAAGTGGTAGTGAACAATGTTACACTGTATATTACACCAAGTGGTAGTGAACAATGTTACACTGTATATTACACCAAGTGGTAGTGAACAATGTTACACTGTATATTACACCAAGTGGTAGTGAACAATGTTACACTGTATATTACACCAAGTGGTAGTGAACAATGATACACTGTATATTACACCAAGTGGTAGTGAACAATGTTACACTGTATATTACAATTCAATAATTGTTTACATAAATATAAGTGATTTTACATGGGTATAAAATAAGTGATATTAAATGGGTATAATACAAGTTATCTTAGGTAGTAGGTTGGTAGACAGCAACCACCCAGGGAGGTACTACCGTCCTGTTGTAGTAGGTTGGTAGACAGCATCCACCCAGGGAGGTACTACCGTCCTGTGGTAGTAGGTTGGTAGACAGCAACCACCCAAGGAGGTACTACCGTCCTGTGGTAGTAGGTTGGTAGACAGCAACCACCCAAGGAGGTACTACCGTCCTGTGGTAGTAGGTTGGTAGACAGCAACCACCCAAGGAGGTACTACCGTCCTGTGGTAATAGGTTGGTAGACAGCATCCACCCAGGGAGGTACTACCGTCCTGCTAAGTGAGTGTAAAACGAAAGCCTGTAATTGTTTTACATGATGGTAGGATTGCTGGTGTCTTTTTTCTGTCTCAGGTACTACTTACACTTAGGGCACACTACACATTCATGTACAAGCACATATATACACACCCTTCTGGGTTTTCTTCTATTTTCTTACTAGTTCTTGTTCTTATTTCCTCTTATCTCCACGGGGAAGTGGAACAGAATTCTTCCTCCGTAAGCCATGCGTGTCGTAAGAGGCGACTAAAATGCCTGGAGCAAGGGGCTAGTAACCCTGCCTCGGTGGATCCCTGCCTCGGTGGCCACCCTGCCTCGGTGGCCACCCTGCCTCGGTGGCCACCCTGCCTCGGTGGCCACCCTGCCTCGGTGGCCAACCTGCCTCGGTGGCCACCCTGCCTCGGTGGTCACCCTGCCTCGGTGGCCACCCTGCCTCGGTGGCCACCCTGCCTCGGTGGCCACCCTGCCTCGGTGGCCACCCTGCCTCGGTAGCCACCCTGCCTCGGTGGCCACCCTGCCTCGGTGGCCACCCTGCCACGGTGGCCACCCTGCCTCGGTGGCCACCCTGCCTCGGTGGCCACCCTGCCTCGGTGGCCACCCTGCCTCGGGGCCACCCTGCCTCGGTGGCCACCCTGCCTCGGTGGCCACCCTGCCACGGTGGCCACCCTGCCTCGGTGGCCACCCTGCCTCGGTGGCCACCCTGCCTCGGTGGCCACCCTGCCACCATTTAAGTGATCTTACATGGGTATAATATAAGTGATCTTAAATGGGTATAGTATAAGTGATCTTACATGGGTATAATATAAGTGATCTTAAATGGGTAACATGTATAATATTACAAGTGACAGACTGTAACATGTATAATATTACAAGTGACAGACTGTAACATGTATAATATTACAAGTGTCAGACTGTAACATGTATAATATTACAAGTGTCAGTCTATAACATGTAAAATATTACAAGTGTCAGACTGTAACATGTATAATATTGCAAGTGTTAGACTATAACATGTATAATATTACAAGTGTCAGACTGTAACATGTATAATATTACAAGTGTCAGACTGTAACATGTATAATATTACAAGTGTCAGACTGTAACATGTATAATATTACAAGTGACAGACTGTAACATGTATAATATTACAAGTGTTTGACTGTAACATGTATAATATTACAAGTGTCAGACTGTAACATGTATAACATTACAAGTGTCAGACTGTAACATGTATAATATTACAAGTGACAGACTGTAACATGTATAATATTACAAGTGTCAGACTGTAACATGTATAATATTACAAGTGTCAGACTGTAACATGTATAATATATTACAAGTGACAGACTGTAACATGTATAATATTGCAAGTGACAGACTGTAACCTGTATAATATATTACAAGTGACAGACTGTAACATGTATAATATTACAAGTGTCAGACTGTAACATGTATAATATTACAAGTGTCAGACTGTAACATGTATAATATTACAAGTGTCAGACTGTAACATGTATAATATTGCAAGTGTCAGACTATAACATGTATAATATTACAAGTGTCAGACTGTAACATGTATAATATTGCAAGTGTCAGACTGTAACATGTATAATATTGCAAGTTTCAGACTATAACATGTATAATATTACAAGTGTCAGACTGTAACATGTTTAATATTACAAGTGTCAGACTGTAACATGTATAATATTACAAGTGTCAGACTGTAACATGTATAATATTACAAGTGACAGACTGTAACATGTATAATATTACAAGTGTCAGACTGTAACATGTATAATATTACAAGTGACAGACTGTAACATGTATAATATTACAAGTGACAGACTGTAACATGTATAATATTACAAGTGTCAGACTTTAACATGTATAATATTACAAGTGACAGACTGTAACTACTATTTCACTACTAATACTACTAGCTGCTAATACTAATAATACTGCTACTACTAAGAACATAAGAACATAAGAAAGGAGGAACACTGCAGCAGGCCTGTTGGCCCATACTAGGCAAGTCCTTCACAATCCATCCCACTAACAGAATAATTGCCCAACCTAATTTTCAATTCTACCCAATAAATAAGCTTTGAAGATTCTATTAACTCAAGTGCGAGTCCCACTCAAATCCAACCCTCACTCATGAATTTATCCAACCTAAATTTGAAACTACCCAGGTCATAGCTTCAATGACCCTACTAGGCAGACTGTTCCACTCATCAACTACCCTATTTCCAAACCAATATTTTCCTATATCCTTTCTAAATCTAAACTTATCCAATTTGAATCCATTATTGCGGGTTCTCTTGGAGAGATATCCTCAAGACCTTATTTATATCCCCCTTATTAATACCCATCTTCCACTTATATACCTCGATCATGTCTTCCCTCATTCTTCGTCTTACAAGTGAATGTAATTTAAGGGTCTTCAATCTTTCTTCATACGGAAGATTTCTAATGCTATGAATTAACTTTGTCATTCGTCGCTGAATGTTTTCTAACAATTTATATCAATTCTGTAAAATGGAGACCAGAACTGAGCTGCATAATCTAGGTGAGGCCTTACTAATGATGTATAAAGCTGTAATATAACCCTGGACTTCTGTTGCTTACACTTCTTGATATAAATCCCAGTAATCTATTTGCTTTATTTCTTACGCTTAGGCATTGCTGACTTGGTTTGAGGTTGCTGCTTACCATAACCCCAGATCCTTTTCGCATTCTGTACGGCTGAGTTCAACATTATTAAGCTGGTAGGTGCTAGGGTTATGAAGATTCCCGAGCTTTAGAACTTTACATTTATCTACATTGAACTGCATCTGCCATTTTTCTGACCAGGAATTGAGTTTGTCTAAATCCTCCTGAGTTCTGTGACATCTACGTCAGAATCGATTATCCTACCTATCTTCGTGTCATCAGCGAATTTGCTTATATCACTAGTAATTCCTCGTCAAGGTCATTTATATATATTATAAACAACAACAGGCCCAAAACCGATCCCTGTGGAACGCCACTTGTTACAGATCCCCACTCAGATTTAACTCCATTAATGCACACCCTCTGCTTCCTATTGGTGAGCCATGACTCGATCCATGAAAACACTTTTCCTCCAAAGCCGTGAGCAGCCACTTTCTTTAACAGTCTCTGATGTGGTACTCTATCAAAAGCCTTACTAAAATCCAAATAAACAATATCGAATTCATTATCATGATCAACTGCCTCAAAAGCCTTACTGAAAAAGTTAATAAATTAGTTAGGCAGGAACGGCCCCTGGTGAATCCATGTTGAGTATCATTAATCAAATTATGCCTATCGAGATGGCTTCTTATGTTATCAGCTATAATCGACTCTAATAATTTGCCTACAATTGAAGTTAGACTTATTGGGCGGTAATTTGATGGTAACGACTTGTCCCCTGCTTTAAAAATAGGAATTACATTAGCCATCTTCCACGTATCAGACACTACACCTGTTTGAAGAGATAGGTTAAAAAGGTTAGTTAAGGGTTCACAGAGTTCAATTTTGCATTCCTTAAGAACCCTTGAAAAAGCTCATCAGGGCCTGGCGATTTATTTTGCTTCAAACGGTCTATCTGTTTGATAACCATTTCGCTAGTGACTGTGATACTACATATTTATCTTAAGTAAAAGGACACAAATGCAACTAATTGACATTTTATTGTGGCAAGTTTCGCTCTCCAGGAGCTTTCTCAAGCCGTAACGGCGAGAAAGCTCCTGGAGAGCAAACTTGCCTACATAAATGTCAATTAGTTGCATTTGTGTCCTTTACTAACATATTGTCGGTAATTCTACCAATATTATTACATAATTTATCTTCTTCAGGCCCACTAAAATACCTAATTCTTGGGATATTATTAGTGTCTTCCTGAGTGAAAACCGAGAGAAAATAATTATTAAAAATAGAGCACATTTCATTCTCTTTGTCAGTAAGATACCCATAATTATTTTTAAGGGGACCTATCTTATCTCTAACTTTTGTTCTATACACCTGGAAAAAACTTTTTGGGTTAGTTTTCGAATCCCTAGCAACTTTAATTTCGTAGTCCCGCTTAGCTTTTCTTATCCCCTTTTTAACGTCCCTCTTAATGTCAATATACTGATTCGTAAGATGACCCTCACCTCTTTTGATAAGAACATAAGAACATAAGAAAGGAGGAACACTGCAGCAGGCCTGTTGGCCCATTCTAGGCAGGTCCTTCACATTCCATCCCACCAACAGAATATTTGTTCAACCTAATTTTCAATGCTACCCAAAAAATAAGCTTTGATAATTTTATTTACTCATGTGCAATACCCACTCAAATCCAACCCCTTTCACTCATGAATTTATCCAACCTAAATTTAAAACTACCCAAGGTCCTTGCTTCAATAACCCTACTAGGCAGACTGTTCCATTCATCAACTACCCTATTTCCAAACCAATACTTTCCTATATCCTTTCTAAATCTAAACTTATCTAACTTGAATCCATTATTGCGGGTTCTCTCTTGGAGAGATACCCTCAAGACCTTATTTATATCCCCTTTGTTAATACCCATTTTCCACTTGTATACCTCGATCATGTCTCCCCTCATTCTACGTCTTACAAGTGAATGTAATTTAAGGGTCTTCAATCTTTCTTCGTAAGGAAGATTTCTAATGCTATGTATTAATTTAGTCATTCTACGCTGAATGTTTTCTAACGAATTTATGTCCATTCTGTAATATGGAGACCAGAACTGAGCTGCGTAATCTAGGTGAGGCCTTACTAATGATGTATAAAGCTGTAATATAACGTCTGGACTTCTGTTGCTAACACTTCTTGATATAAATCCCAGTAATCTATTTGCCTTATTACGTACCTTAGGCATTGCTGTCTTGGTTTAAGGTTGCTGCTTACCATCACCCCCAAGTCCTTCTCGCAATCTGTATGGCTAAGTTCTACGTTATTTAACTTATAAGTGCTTGGGTTATGGACACTCCCGAGCTTTAGAACTTTGCATTTATCTACATTGAACTGCATCTGCCATTTTTCTGACCAGGAATTGAGTTTGTCTAAATCCTCCTGTAGTTCACTGACATCTACGTCTGAATCGATTATCCTACCTATCTTCGTGTCATCAGCGAATTTGCTCATATCACTAGAAATTCCCTCGTCAAGGTCATTTATATATATTATAAACAACAACGGGCCCAAAACCGATCCCTGAGGAACGCCACTTGTTACAGATCCCCACTCCGATTTAACCCCATTTATGCACACCCTCTGCTTCCTATTGGTGAGCCATGACTCGATCCATGACAACACTTTTCCCCCAATGCCATGAGCAGCCACTTTCTTTAACAGTCTCTGATGTGGTACTCTATCAAAAGCCTTACTAAAATCCAAATAAACGATATCGAATTCTTTATCATTATCAACTGCCTCAAAAGCCCCACTGAAAAAGTTAACAAATTAGTTAGGCAGGAACGGCCCCTGGTGAATCCATGCTGAGTATCATTAATCAAATTATGCCTATCGAGATGGCTTCTTATGTTATCAGCTATAATCGACTCTAGTAATTTGCCTACAATTGATGTTAGACTTATTGGGCGGTAATTTGATGGTAACGACTTGTCCCCTGCTTTAAAAATAGGAATTACATTAGCCATCTTCCACGTATCCGGCACTACACCTGTTTGAAGAGATAGGTTAAAAATGTTAGTTAAGGGTTCACAGAGTTCTATTTTGCATTCCTTAAGAACCCTTGAAAAAAGCTCATCAGGGCCTGGCGATTTATTTTGCTTCAAACGGTCTATCTGTTTGATAACCTTTTCGCTAGTGACTGTGATACTACATAATTTATCTTCTTCAGGCCCACTAAAATACCTAATTCTTGGGATATTATTAATGTCTTCCTGAGTGAAAACCGAGAGAAAATAATTATTAAAAATAGAGCACATATCATTCTCTTTGTCAGTAAGATACCCATAATTATTTTTAAGGGGACCTATCTTATCTCTAACTTTTGTTCTATACACCTGAAAAAAACTTTTTGGGTTAGTTTTCGAATCCCTGATACGCCTATAAATTCCTTTCTTCTTCCCTAAAAGATATTTGAGCCTATTATTCATCCATTTTGGGTCATTTCTATTCGATCTAATTTCTTTATATGGGATAAATGTTCTTTGGGCAGCATGTATAGTGTTCAGAAAACTGTCATATTGATAGCTCTCTTCATTACCCCAGTCCACAGATGATAAGTGTTCTCTAAGTCCATTGTAATCTGCTAAGCGAAAATCTGGGACCGTTACTGAGTTATTCCTACTATGAAACTTCCATTCAATGCCAAAGGTAATTGATTTGTGGTCGCTTGCGCCGAGTTCCTCTGTAATTTCTAAATTATTAACAAGGGTTTCCTTGTTTGCCAGAACTAAGTCAAGCAGATTATTTCCCCTTGTAGGTTCTGTCACAAACTGCTTCAAAAACAATCTTGAACTACTTCTAAGAAATCGTTAGATTCTAAATTCCCAGTCAAAAATTCCAATCAATTTGACTAAAGTTGAAGTCACCCAGAATAACTACGTTATCGTGCATTGTGGCCTTAACAATTTCCTCCCATAGTAGTCTCCCTTGGTCCCTATCTAAGTTTGGGGGACGGTATATCACACCTAAAATCAATTTTTCATGCCCCTCTGAAAATTCTATCCAGACAGACTCTGTATGTGTTAATTCAGACTTTATACCCATTTTTATACAACAATTTAAATGATCACGGACATAGAGTGCCACCCCACCCCCCTTCCCGATACTTCTGTCTACTTGGAACAATTTAAAACCCTGAATGTGACATTCGGCAGGCAAGTCCCGATTTTTCATATTAAACCATGTTTCAGTTATTGCAAAAACATCAATATTACCTGTACTTGCAACTACTCTCAACTCGTCCATCTTATTCCTAGCACTACGACTATTGGTGTAATATACACTTAAAGACCCTCCTTTCTCTTTACCCTTCCTGCTCATTTTTGTTTTTCCCTTATACCTATTACTGTCCTTGTCACCTAGTGCCACTGGCTTTCCAATATCCACCTTATTCTGCCCATTACTAGTTCCCCTAGAATTTATAACATTACTACACTGGGACTTCACTCTTTTCCCCCCATAACCCATACCACTAACTTTTTCTAGTTTAAAGCCCTAACAGCTCCCTCCACTGCAGTTGCCAGTGCCCCCACTCGATAAAGCCCACTGCGTGGGCGAAACGTTGTCAATAAAGGATCACATTATACTGCTTATGTGTTTATTTTTCCATTGTGTCGGTATTTTATACCATTTATTTCCACCCCAGACCTAGATAAGTGAACCCCATCCCTGGGATACATGTCATTTCTGCCATAGAAGAGGTCCCAGTTGTCAATGAATGTTACTGCATTTTCCTTACAGTATTTGTCCAGCCAGCAATTGACACCAATTGCCCTGGACAACCATTCATTTCCAACTCCTCTCCTTGGCAAAATACCACATATGACAGGGTTCCCACCCTTCTTCCTAATTCTGTCTATTGCTGACCTATAGCTGCTAATCAGCTCCTCACTCCTACGTCTGCCAACATCGTTGCCTCCAGCACTGAGACAGATAATAGGATTGCTCCCATTACCTCTCATGATGTCGTCCAGACGGCTAACAATATCCTTCATCCCAGCCCCAGGATAACACACCCTCTGCCTCCTATTCCTATCCTTAAGACAAAATTCCCTATCCATAAACTTAATCTGACTATCCCCAACTAAAACAATGTTCTTACCTCGACTGGCGGTGTGCATGACGTTCTCGACGGTCTTTGTAGAGATGGTCTTCGCTGGGATGTCTTCACATTCGTCTGATAACAAGGAGAAAAAGTTGCTGGTTTTCACAGCAGTCTCCTGGACCTTCTTCAACTTCAACTTCGTCCCTTCAGATTCGACTAGCATCCATTCGTTGGTCTGATCATCGGCGACATTGTTCCGGGGATAATCCTTGCATATACTCTTCAAACGTTGAATCTCTCTTCTAGCTTCCGTTAATTCCGCCTTCATTTGGAGATATAGCTGCTCGTAGTCGAGGGAAACCATCATCCAATCTCAGGTAGCTAATAACGGAAGCACAGCAAAGATGGTTCAGTCCACAGAGAGTACACAAGACACGTCTTCAAGTACACAAGACACGTCTTCTGCTACTGTCACCTTACTGCCACTAGCACCTTACTACAAGCAGATGTTGTAGTAGTATTAGTAGCAAAAGTAGTAGTAGTAATAGTATTAGTAGTAGCAGTGTTAGTAGTAATAGTATTAGTGTTAGTAGTAATAGTATTAGTGTTAGTAGTAATAGTATTAGTGTTAGTAGTAATAGTAGCAGTAGTAGTAGAAATATTATTATTAGTACTATTAGTAGTAATAGTAATAGTAACAGTATTAGTAGTAGTAGTAGTAGTTATAGTATTAGCAGTAGTAGTTATAGTATTAGCAGTAGTAGTAACACTAGTAGTAGTAGTAGTAGTAGCACTAGTAGTAATAGTAGTAACAGTATTAGCAGTAGTAGTAGTAGTAGTACATAAGAAATAAGGGTCGGCAAACGTCTCCCACTATTAAATAATTGTAGATCAGAATCCTGCGTTACTTGTCCTAAATGTGGCATAAGTGTAGCTTCAAGAGGACATCTTAAAAGGCACCTCGCTACTCATGGTGCTGATCGAAGGTTCAGGTGTTTGCATTGTGACTGCTCTTTCAGTCGACGTAATTTTCTACAAAACCATCTTGCTCGTGCTCATAACATCGCATCAAAAGTACAAGAGGCAGATGAAGTCCCTACGACTTTTAACTTCGCTGTGCTCGGTGGTTCCCAAGAATTTCATGTGTCTGGGCCATCCCAGGTCGTCCACTACGACCTGTGTGAATTTCAGTTGGATTTGAGTGGGACTCGCACTTGAGTTAAATGGATTCAAGTTAGATAAGTTTAGATTTAGAAAGGATATAGGAAAGTATTGGTTTGGAAATAGGGTAGTTGATGAGTGGAACAGTCTGCCTAGTAGGGTTATTGAAGCTAGGACCTTGGGTAGTTTCAAATTTAGGTTGGATAAATTCATGAGTGAGAGGGGTTGGATTTGAGTGGGACTCGCGCATGAGTGGGTAGAATTGTCAAAGCTTATTTCTTGGGTAGCATTGAAAATTGGGTTGAGCAAATATTCTGTTAGTGGGACGGATTGTGAAGGACCTGCCTAGTATGGGCCAACAGGCCTGCTGCAGTGTTCCTCCTTTCTTATGTTCTTATGTTCTTATAAGAAAGGAGGAACACTGCAGCAGGCCTGTTGGCCCTCTAGGCAGGTCCTTCAATCCATCCCACTAACAGAATATTGCCCAATCTAATTTTCAATTCTACCCAAGAAATAAGCTTGCAGATTCTATTAACTCAAGTGCGAGTCCACTCAACCAACCCTCTCACTAATGTATTTATCCAACCTAAATTTGAAACTACCCAAGGTCTAGCTTCAATGACCCTACTAGGCAGACTGTTCCACTATCACTACATTTCCAAACCAATTTTCCTATATCCTTTCTAAATCTAAACTTATCCTATTTGAATCCATTATTGCTGGTTCTCTCTTGGAGAGATATCCTCAAGACCTTATTTATATCCCCTTATTAATACCCATCTTCCACTTATATACCTCGATCATGTCTCCCTCATTCTTCGTCTTACAAGTGAATGTAATTTAAGGGTCAATGAATGTAATTTAAGTAGTCATAGTAGTAGTAATAGCGGTAGCAGTAGTAACAGTAGTAGTAATAGTATTAGTAGCATCACTAGTAGTAGTATTAGTAGTAGCACTAGTAGTAGTAGTAATAGTTGTATTATTAGTAATAATAATAGTAGCAGTAGTAGTAGCCGTAGCAATAGTTGTAGTAGTAGTAGTAGTAATAATAATAATAATAATAATAATAATAATCATAATAATAATAGCAGTAGTAGTAGTAATAGTAGCAGTATTAGTAATAGTAGTAATAATAGTAGTGGTAATAGTAGTAGCAGTATTAGTAGTAGTAGTAGCAGTAGTAGTAGTATTAATAGTAGTAGTAGTAATTAAAATTTGTAGCAGAAGTAGTAGTAGTAATAATAGTAGTAGTAATAATAGTAGTAGTAATAATAGTAGTAGTAACACTAATATTCGTAATAGTATTAGTAGTAGTAGCAGTAGCAGTAAACAGAGTAAAGTCTGAGGAGGCTACAGAGAAAAGCTGTGTTCCACAAGGCACAGTACTCATATCCTATTCCTCATACTCATATCTGATATAGACAGAGATGTAAGCCACTGCACCGTGTCCTCCTTTGTTGAGGATACCAGACTCTGCATGACAGTGTCATCCACTGAGGACACTGACTGTGCATGATAGTGTCATCCACTGAGGATACTAGACTTTGCATGACAGTGTCATCCACTGAGGATACCAGACTCTGCATGACATTGTCATCCACTGAGGATACAAGACTCTGCATGACTCATGGAACTCCGTGTTCATCAAGAACTGCAAAAGCCCTATCACATGCTTTTAACATCCTATGGAGAGGGAGCATGGACACTGAGATCGTCCCAGCTACTAAAAACAACAGACATAGCCCTGCTCTTCTAAGGGGCAGTAAAGCAATAGCAAAGAACTACAGACCAATTGCGCTAACGTCCCATATCATAAAAATCTTTGAAAGGGTTCTAAGAAGCAAGATCGCCACCCATCTTGATACCCACCAATTGCACAACCCAGGACAGCATGGGTT
>WNWK01044135.1:0-15218 GCA_009830355.1 Cherax destructor | reverse complement strand
AATATTTCCAGCCCCTTTTGCTGAATCCATACTATGAAGAATTTAGGTTGTTATGGGGCAGAGGAGCACCCTACCAAAAAGGTTGTACCTTATAAAGTGGCCAGTAAGTGCATTTCTCTAAATTTTGGCTAAAAATTAATGGAAACCCCAATATGGTGTATTGTATATTCAAACAAGAGCAATAAAGGACTGTATCCTATAGTCATTTGTAAAAAAATTCCCTTTAAATTGCCTAGTCCTTGGGGGGGGGGGGGAACCAATATAAATTTTGTTTACATCAATTAAATCTCATCATCAAATGCTACAACAGATTAATTTTTATTTCTAACCTGTTCAAGCAGCATTCACTTGTATTCATTACAGTGTAACATACTGTTAATAATACACTACCTTTCTTTGGTGACCCATTCATCCAGTCGGCGATTAAGGCCATCGTAGTGTACATAATACTCGTCTTGCATTTCAGCATCATTGTACCGTCTTTGAATGATCTCGGCTGCTTCTAAAAAAAGAAAAATAGTGAGCTTCACCATATCCTGAGAAACAGGAAGGCAAAATTGCTGACCTGGAGAATGTACAGAAAACTTTCACAGCACACATAAGTACGATAAAGCACCTAAATTACTAGGAACGGTTGAAGTTCCTTGATTTGTATTCCCTGGAATGCAGGCAAGAAAGATTCATGATAATATACACTTGGAAAATCCTAGAGGGACTAGTACCAAACCTGCACATGAAAATCACTCTCTACGAAAGCAAAAGACTTGGAGTACACTGAGAGACAACACAATGAGTGTCAGGGGCCCAAGACTGTTCAACTGCCTCCCAGCATACATAAGGGGATTACCAATAGACCCCTGGCTGTCTTCAAGAAGGCACTGAACAGGCACCTTAAGTCAGTGCCTGATCAGCCAGGCTGTAGTTCTTACATCAGTTTACGTGCAGCCAGCAGTAACAACCTGGTTGATCAGACCCTGATCCACCACGGGGCCTGGTCTGAGACTGGGTTGCGGGGGCGTTGACCCTCAAAACCCTCTCCAGGTATACTCCAGGTATGTATGCATGTACATACGTATTTATGTATATGTGCAATAAGATCACACTAAATGATATCACAATATGCAGAACAACCACTGAAAAAATAGTGAACTTCCAAGCGCTTTCGTAATTTCTCACGTTATCACAGTTCCTTGATGTGAGAAATCATGAAATCACTTAAAGTCCATTATTTTTTCACAACGGTTGTTCTGCCCTAGTGCACATGCACACGCACAATGATCAAAGACATCCTAAATAAACATATACAATAACTTCTAATTTGGATATTAATTGGCAAGAACATTACCTTAAAGCTTAAAGAGGGTTACTCTTTGTTGTAGCCACAAGTAAATCCATCAAATATGCACTCAGCTATTTATTGGCATACTCTACCTTTACAATGTACCAGATACTGTGCTGGTTTATACTATCTTATGTTTATACAGTACAGTACATTTTGATTGATGGAATATCTTTTATTAAATTATCATAGCATATTACCATCATAATTTGTCACTTTTATACTGTACCTAGGGTATATTGATTATACTGCAAGTAATGGTAATTGTCTAGGTCTAGGACAAACCTAAACCTTGATAAAGATGTACAGTAATGATATTATTCTCAATATCAAAAAGTACATACCATATATACGAATAATTTACGTTACTTTTCCATCTTATATCACATATTGTCTATAATAAATAATATACAGGAGTAATATATAATGGCATGAATTAGGATAACCATACATTAATAAAAATAGCTAATGTGTCTGCATACATATATTAACAAGCTTACAATTTACTACTACTATAATCATTTAATGATATACAGTGGTCCCCCGAGTATCGTAAAAACTTCACTCCAGAAGCCTGCTCAAGCGCCATTACCGAACGAATTTACTCCCTTAAGGAAAAATGGCACGTAGGTTAGTCTATTTGTGACCCCCAAAAATACACTTCCACAAGCACTTACAATATTATACTTACATAATTGTATGATTTCCGGGGTGTACGTAACTCGGGGGACCAATGTACGTATTTGTAACAGGAGTAGATGTATGCTTACGATGTCTCATCTTCACTAAATACGTTAATTGTATATTTTTTAAATTTCCAATAGTTATATTGTAGTAATAATAATAATCTATATTCAGGAAGATTTACAAATATTTTAAAGGTTCTGCAAATCACAAATCAGTAAAAAGAACAAGTAGGTGCACCGACTGTAATATACAGTACAGTACACTCTAATCCTATGCCCAGACTACCTTGCCTTTATAAGAATTAAAGGTCCAGCCTCCTTCAAATATAAGGGGAGTTACCAATATACACAGAACTTCTGTGCCAGCTGAGGTGAAGCAAAGATGTCTCTCTCTACCCCTGCCTTGTGGCATCAGTGTTGAATTTCTCGTTTTCTCTCCCAGGATGTTCGTCTTCATTATACACAGCCTGCTGTTGAGCAACTGGCCAGGATGCCATTCATCAGCTTCAAGATGTTATTGTGACTGGTGGGGGGGGGCTAGTGTGAGGGTCTGGCTCTGGCAGAGTTTAGGCAAGGGAATTCACTTAACCTAATACGGAACTTACTCTTCCTGATTCTCTTTCCAAAATAAACTGTTTCCTTTATTAGTCCCACCCTTATTTTGGCACCATATTTTTCCCAGACTCCTCTGAAGAAGGGCTCGATATGACATAAGCTTTCATGTCCTTTAACAACCTCAACAACAAGAACCACCAACATACACCCTGACTGTCATCAAGAAGGAGCTTACTAATTAAGTTTTTTTAGGATTTATGTACATACAAAATTAAGCACTAAACCTTTAGGGGTCTTACAGAGCCTAGAAAATGTGAGGTAACTGGGTTCAATCCAAGGAAGAAGAGAACAACTCCAATTCAATGAATTAAAAGTTCTTCACCTGGATCCCTTGAAGGGATCCAATAAGTGATGCATATACTGATATACAATGAACAATTACCAACTGTCTGGTAAATTTAGACTTTAACCAAGATAATGTACAAAGATAGTGTAATGACTTCATAGTTTCCAATCGTTTCTTTTAACTAGGAAACTTCATTTTTTAAAGAACTTCAATTGTCACCTTGACAGCTATACAAATCTATTAAATCTTACATTTACATATTTTTCCTTTATTGTAATTACAAAATATAATGTGATTATAAAATATAGTTAATTCACTTGGTTTAAGGGTCAATATTGAGTGCAGCTGCTGAGAAGAGTTTGATGATAATTTATAGATGACAATGTACAATAGAGAGTAGATTCTGCATGCAAAGAAAAGTAATGTCAATATACAGCACCTCAATACTGTATAAAACTTTAAATATTTAACAAAATTCAACTGATTTGGAAACAAAGGACGAAGTCCACTGGCTGAAGAACTGTCAGATATTGTTACTATCACAGAAATACAATCTCGGACCACCACAACTGCCATTACCCACTCCTCCTTATTACCTCACTACAAGTGAACGTTAGGTTGGTTTAGGTTAGGTTATTTTCTAGCCATACCCAACCAAAACCCAACCCAACCTAATTAAATGTAGTAAATATAGTAAATAAATCACAAATACATAGCAGATTACTGAATAAATGGTAAATAATTAATAAATATTCTAGTGGTACTCACATCATTGTTGTAGGAATGACTCCTGTTGAAAATACTCATCTTGCTCACTTAAACTGTGAGTTATGCTGTAAAACTTATAATTAACATGACTTACACTCTACAAACATACTTAAAAAATATCTAATTGAATGAAGCTACAGAGAGAGAGGAAAGCAATTTCTTGTATGGTTAGTATTCGTGTAATTGTTATATTCAGCTGATTTTTCTTTTAATATTCATTTAATTTATTGAGTTTATTTTATTTCTATTTTATTTATTATAATTCATTCTCATTCTCCTTAGACATTAAACTTATCTTTCGCCAGACTAACACTCTTCGCACTAATCTAGTTCATACCTCCCCTCCCTCTATAGATTCTCCTGGTGTCTACTCTATTTCTTGTTCCTCCTGTCCTCTTCAGTACTTTGGAGAAACTGGCCGATCTCTTTCTGACAGACTTAGGGAGCACAAAAATAGTGTTAGGCTTGCCGACACCAATAATGCTCTTTTCTGTCATGTCAGAGATCACAGTCATCCTATTGATTGGTCTTCTGCTAAAACTGTCTACCTTATGTCTAACTTTCACAGTCGCCGTCTGGTTGAATCCTCCCTTATACACAACTTTCCCTGTATGAATCTTAGTCCTGGCTTTGTCTCTGTAGATGCTTTCCTCTCCCATTACATTGTTAAATGCTCCAAACTTCAGAACACCAGTGACAACTTGATTCCTTCCCCTTCTCTTTCTTTCTCCTTGTATGTGTCCTTGTATGTGTCCTTGTATGTGTCCTTGTATGTGTCCTTGTATGTGTCCTTGTATGTGTCCTTGTATGTGTCCTTGTATGTGTCCTTGTATGTGTCCTTGTATGTGTCCTTGTATGTGTCCTTGTATGTGTCCTTGTATGTGTCCTTGTATGTGTCCTTGTATGTGTCCTTTATTTTATTTTCATCATTTTTTCCCCCTCTGTGTTCTTGTCCTTACCCTATGCGGGACACCAGCTGTATTGCAGTGCTCCTCTCTCCCAGAATATGACTTGACTCCACTACTACTACTTTCCCTATTACTCCACCACTCTCTTGAGCCCTTCCCTGTCTGCTGCCTATAAATACAGTGGTACCTCGAGTTACGATGGTCCCCAAAATCGCCCTTTTATGTAAGTTTATTTTTTTAAATGCTTTTGTAAGTATATTTTTAGGGGTGTAAAAGGACTAGTCTATTTTACATTATTCCTTATGGGGATAAATTCGTTTGGTAATGGCACTTGAACAGCATTCTCGAACGAAAAAATATCGTAACTCGAGGTACCACTGTACCCCTTCTACCTGTTCTGTGTGTTAGTGTGACTTTGTAAATGGTCCAAGTCGGACCGAAACGTCGTCGTAAGCTCCTCTCTTCTATGTGCGGGTTGTGTGTGTATTGTTCCAGTCACGGTATTGTGCCTTTTTTTTGTTATTTATTTTATTTTACTGCTAATAATCACAACTGATTTTTACTGTATCTAATAGTTAGGCTGCTCATGGCTCAGATGGTAGTGTTCTCAGCTGAAACAATGAGGGAGTGGGGAATTGCTCTTCTACACAGGTGAAATGTTGGGCATGTTTCCTTACACTTGTTACCCCTGTTCACCTAGCAGTAAGAAGATACCAGAGTGCCCAAAATGCTCAGCATAACAAGTGGCTTTCTATATAGTAGTATGCCATTGATGTCAGCTAGGCCTGTATACCTTGTACATGTACTTGTAGTAAATAAAAATATTATAATATTGCGAGTCACCTCTCAAGAAGATAAAGGACCCCAATGGAAATAAGACCAACAGTCCCTGATGATTCACAGACATTATTGGATTATCTTGGGTTGTTAACCTCTGGATTAAAAATCCAAACAAAATCTCACAAGTCAGGTATTATTAAGACCAAAATGGAAATAGGTCACTTTGACTTTTCTGGGTTATCCTAGGCAATTTACACGTTATTATATAAGACCACTGTATCATCCAAAAATTGTAATTGTACCCAAATTTACAGAACTTTTTAAACTGAGATTACTCTAGCAACAGGACTGGGTTTTTAGCACATAAGCTGCATATATGTGGCTAATATCTCCTAAAACAACAATTTGCACAAGAAATATTATTGCCTGGGTTTGGATCTCTTGTTTATACAAGAAAAGGCTGAGTTCCACCGAGTAGCTAACCTCATTATTCACCAGTTTAAATTTCATATTCTTTAGTAAAAGCTAATAAATGCATTATGTAGGCGAAATTGTCCATTCCTTGTTTTATAAGACATTCAAAGAGAAGCCCTAAATTCGTAGGGGTCATACAGCGCCTGGAGGAATGTAAGGCATTCAAGCTCGATTTAACGAATTGGGCCACAGGTCCGATTCCTTAGATCAAGAGCACCTCAGCAGCATCAAGGAACCTCCCTTAAAGGCATTCTAAAGTTTTAACTTACGCCAGGTATCGTCTGCGCGGCGAACCATGTATTGCTCCCCGATGTTTAGTTTAATGTCGTCCCCATCATTCTTGCCATCTTCTCTCTCCTCTCGCTTCTTATCTCCATCTGTCACAATTATCGGTTCATTCTCCTTGTCTGCCCCCCTGGAGTCCACATCATTCTTGTTAACGTCGGGTTTAGCTTCCTTGTCCGCCATTTCTCTCATTTGTTTACAGTGTAGAGAGTGAAGCTACAAGCCTAGTAATAATCTTCTCCCGCCAGCCACTACAAGCCTATACCATCTCCAAAATTATAACAAAAAAAGGCAATACCGTGACTGGAACAATACACAAATAACCCGTACATAGGAGAAAGGAGCTTACGACGACATTTCGGTCCGACTTCGACCATTTACAAGTCACACTAACAAAATAATCGCTACCATTTTCAAGTTAAAATATATTCAAGATTCAAGATGTGTGTTTTACATTTATAATAATAATAATAATAATATTTTTATTTCGATGCATGTTACAAGTGTACACTGTTATTGGTAGTTACAATTATAAAACTGTAATGCAAGGAGAGCCACTGGCATGCCATGGCATTAGGGGCAGTTTATTCTAAAGACTTATTCACTAAGTACTTAATGCTAAAGAAATTGATTGAGTTTAATCTAGTTCTGTATTATTTTAAATTATAATATGATTATACATACTATTAAAAGACAATACAAGAGAAATTGGTTGAGTTTAATCTAGTTGAATATTTTATTTCAAGTTACATTATGTTGATGCTATACTAGTATAATAACAATACTAGAAAAATTTATTGAGTTTCTTCTAGTTATATATTTTATTTCAAATTAACAAAATTATGATACTATAAGATTTTAAATGACATATGATGATATGAAATTGCAACAAGTGTTAATGAGGATGAACATATCAAATTATTTAAAGACAATAATTACAAAGATGGCCGTTAGCATGCCTAGCATGCCTGGTAATGCTAGGCATTTACTAGTTCTTAATCTATATTACAAATTACATATGAATACAAATTTAAAATGATTAAATAAATTTACAATAGTGAGGTAGTTCAGGATAACTAAATTGTATACCTGGAGAGAGTTCCAGGGGTCAACGCCCCTGCAGCCCGGTCTGTGACCAGGCCTCATGTTGGATCAGAGCCTGATCAACCAGGCTGTTACTGCTGGCCGCACGCAGTCCAACGTACGAACCACAGCCTGGCTGGTCAGGCACCGACTTTAGGTGCCTGTCCAGTGCTTGCTTGAAGACAGCCAGGGGTCTATTGGTAATCCCCCTTATGTATGCTGGGAGGCAGTTGAACAGTCTTGGGCCCCTGATACTTATTGTGTTGTCTCTCAACGTGCTAGTGGCACCCCTGCTTTTCATTGGGGGGATGTTACATCGTCTGCCGAGTCTTTTGCTTTCGTAGGGAGTGATTTTTGAGTGCAAGTTTGGTACTAATCCCTCTAGGATTTTCCAAGTGTATATAATAATGTATCTCTCCCGCCTGCGTTCCAGGGAGTACAGGTTTAGGAACTTCAAGCGTTCCCAGTAATTGAGGTGGTTTATTGCAGTTATGCGTGCCGTGAAGGTTCTTTGTACATTTTCTAGGTCAGCAATTTCACCTGCCTTGAAAGGTGCCATTAGTGTGCAGCAATATTCTAACCAAGATAGAACAAGCGAGTTGGTAAATTAGACACATATGCAACACTTGGGTATCTTTATTGAGGAAACGTTTCGCCACACAGTGGCTTCATCAGTCCATACAAAGGAGAATCGTGAAGAACAGGAGGAGAATGAGGTGGTCAGTCCCTCAACCTTGACTCGATGTTGTCAGTCCATCAATCTTGAATAGAATACAACATATGAGCGTAGAGGAAGCTTATATACTGTAGACAGGAGAGGTGCAGCAGTTGTAGGAGGTGTCACATTTGTCCAATGTGGAAGTAGGTCGTGCCCAAGGAATAGGCCACTGTGTGGCGAAACGTTTCCTCAATAAAGATACCCAAGTGTTGCATATGTGTCTAATTTACCAACTCGTCGGTTCTCTGAACCATTCATTTACATAGAACAAGCGACCTGAAGAGTCTCATCATGGGCTTGGCATCCCTAGTTTTGAAGGTTCTCATTATCCATCCTGTTATTTTTCTAGCAGATGTGATTGATACAATGTTATGGTCTTTGAAGGTGAGATCTGCCAACATGATCCCTCCCAGGTCTTTTACATTAGTTTTTCTCTCTGTTGTGTGGTTGGAATTTGTTTTATACTCCGCTGTAGTTTTAATTTCCTCATGTTTTCCATATCGGAGTAATTGAAATTTCTCATCATTGAATTTCATATTGTTTTCTGTGGCCCATTTAAAGATTTGATTGATGTCTGCTTGGAGTCTTGCAGTGTCTTCAATGGTGGACACTGTCATGCAAATTCGGGTGTCATCTACAAACGAAGACACGGCACTGTGGCTAATATCCCTGTCTATGTCAGATAATCTGTAAATACCTTTGTAACTTGTCATGATTGTGACCAGATCTACTTGAGTTCATTACCTTTGTAACTTGCTCAGCTATCAAAACTTTGTGGCCCAGTCCCTGGACCCATTATGTACCTCTGTAATCTTTTGACTACCGCCCACAGGATGGGTATAGGGTGCATATTAAAGATATTAAACTATGTCAGATATGAGGACGAGAAATAAGATGGTGTATAGAAATTTGTCTTTGAACTGCCTCCTTGTAAGCTGCCCCCTGGCAAGCACTGTTGACACCGACACTCTGAGACGCTCCTCTCAGACTTACAAGCGGCTTATGGGACAGAATTTTTAGCTGACTGCAGCTGAAAGAATTCCCCACCTACATGCACAACTACAAAAGGGTTTAACTTACTTGATGGAGTAGAAATGTCTCCTAGTCTTCCAATCTCCCTAAGCTATAACCCCCTCCAAACACCATGTGTAGGCAAGGACCTTAATCTGCAAGAATTCAAGTGGTATTAGTGTCTTGCCCTAAACTCAGAAATCCCAAACTCAAAGAGGGTTATCCTCTAAGCAATATCTAAGCTGTATGGGACACTAGCTTCCAGACTTGAACTTAAGAGATGACGCTGGTACATACCAATATAATAGCATCCGTCTGCTTGAGACCCACAGATAACTCACTAATGTTTCCCCCAGAAAACTGGCCAGATACTGAGAGAAAGGAAGTTATAGTCTTACTGTAATGGGTCTGGATGGAGAAAGATATCCACAGTACTTCGGGATGTCTCCTCCGAGTCCCCAGGACAGATGTTGGGAGTCACGTGGGGAATGCTGCCCTGGTCGCAGCACTTGTTTACTCGTTGAAGTCTGGTCTGAGAAGGACGCAGGTCACGCATCATGAGTCCCACATTGCTTGACCTCAGCATGGGATTGCCATTTCTCTTTGGCCTATATAACCCAATGTTCGTCTATTCAGGCCTTAAAACTACCTATGTTAAGGTGCTAGAACTACATTATTAATATCTAAAGTTGCCTCAATAATCCTACTATTAGTTACTAACTGTACAAACTTACCTAGATCTTCCTAGGGAAGTAAATCTATTAATTAACATGTGTTATCTCTCTACCTCTGCCAACTACTGTGTTTGTTTGGGTGGGTGTGTGGGCTCATGAACTCAGAGGACCTATCCATGGTATGTTTAAGGCTCCAATATGGCTCACTTACCCTGTGGAACTTTTAGCAAGGAAGTAAGTTTCCACATCCTCCCGCCCGCGAAGGTAGAAGTTAAGTCTATATCAAATCCGCCTCCCGCAAGCCCTCCCAGTGAGCTCTGGACTCGAGCGCCGTTCGACGGGTCGTCCGGACGCTCTGGTTGGGCAGACTTTGGTCTAACTTCTCCTGTCCAGGCCCCACTGTGTGGACCTCGAAAGGCAACAGCTTGTTGATGGGCCTTATGGGTCTCAACATCATTTACTCTCACCTCTACCATCCTCAGCTGTCCAGCCTTATCTGGGTGGGTTGACACCACCAGGCCAAGAGGCCAGTATGCCCTGGGTGCCTCAGCTTCAACTAGCACCAGGTCCCCTTGGCTCACCATCACCTTGTTCCCCTCAGGGTCGGCCCCATAAAAATGTTCTCGCAGAGCTGTCAAATAATCATTACGCCACACCTGGTTCCATTTGTCTAGAACATTCACTAACTTATTGTGACTCTTGTGTAGTTCCTCATTGATGGGGGGTCCTTCCGGCCCACAATAGTCCTGCTCCCTAGAAGACTGGCTCAAGATTGCAGGGAAGGGTTCGATCCTCCTCCCAAATAACATGTGATTGGGGGTGAGAGCTTCCTGCTCGTCAATACCATTTTGCACATAGGTTAGGGGTTTATTATTGACTCTCGCTTCTATCTCGGTTTAGCGCTTCTATTTGATTATAATAATAATAATATCTCGGCCAAAATCGTTCGCAACTCATCAGTGGTCACCCTCTTGCTGTGTAAGACCTTGCGGAGACACCTTTTAACCATACCCACCATACGTTCGTAGAAACCCCCTTGCCAGGGTGCTCTGGGAACTATGAACTTCCACTCGCACTCTATCTTCTTCAGGTATTCTCGTACCTCCATGTTGTCCAAAAGATTCTTAAAGACTTTGCTGGCCGCTTTGAAGCTTGTGCTATTGTCTGATATAATCAATCGTGGACAAGAGAACCGAGCTGTAAACCTGAACAACTTCATGAAAGTCTCGGTAGACATATCTTCCGCCAGCTCCAAATGTACAGCTCGGGTAGTTGCACAAGTAAACAGACAGATATATACCTTCTGTGGGTCTACCCTCTCCCCTCCTGGGTTTGTCAGTATGATAGCCCCCGTGTAATCTATCCCCACAGTCTCAAAGGGTCTGTCACTCTGCACCCGTTCTTGAGGCAGTGGCGGTGGTCCCGGGTAGGATAGAGACCTCCCATCATACAGCCGACAGATCGTGCAATTCCTTATCACCCTTTTGACTGCGGCTCGGCCCTTCAGCACCCAGTAATTCTGACGAAGGCAGGTGAGTGTATCTCCAAACCCTCCATGCATGGTCCTCTGATGCGCATCAAGTATCACCAACTCTGACAACCACCCATCCTTTCCCAGTAACACGGGATGTTTGGCCCCATAACTGAGCTCAGCATTGTGTAATCTTCCCCTGCATCTTATCAGACCAGCATGATCCAAGAACAATCCCAATGAGTGGACCAGCTTACCGCTTCCTGAGTCGCCGTCGGGTGCAAGACCTGATGCTGTGTCTGGCTGCCCAGCAGCCAGCACCTTCAGAACTCCTGGAAACCTCTCCTTCTGGTACTGCTGTATCCAGTACTCTCTGGGACCCACGAACGACAACTGTCGGCCTCTATTTACCTTGTCAGTCAGCTTTCTCACAAATCGAAACACCATTTCGGTGACTCCCACTAGTTTCCTCCAAGAGGAGTAGCGTTTGGGGTCTAGTAGTTCAGTGCCTGACTCCCCCACGAAATGCACTATGCCGCTGGTTGTCTCCCTGAATTTCTGCTCTGGCTAGTGCTCATTCGCTGGTAACCAGTCCGGGCCTTTGAACCAAATCTCGCTTTTACTCAGTTTTTTGTGTGTCACCCCTCTGCTAATCAGGTCAGCCGGATTTTGATCTATGGGTACATGTAAAATTGTGGACGCTGACTGTAACTCCCGTATCTCCTTCACCCGATTCCTGACATAGGGGAGTTTGGACCTGTCGTTCTGTACCCACTGTAAGGCTACCTCCGAGTCTGTCCATACATATGTGTGGATCACCTTCAGGTTACTTAACACTTCCTTTACGTACTTTCCCAGTCTTGTTCCCAGCAACATCGCTGTGAGCTCTAGCTTTGGTATGGAACAGTCCTTTAGGGGTGTCACCCGTGCCCGGCTGGTGACCAGATTAACCTGGCTCCCAGCCACCAAGTATGCTATGGCCCCATATGCCCGGGAAGAGGCATCACAGAAGACATGCAGGTCATAATCTTGTCCGGTACACCCGAGGGACCTAGGAAATGCGAAATCGTGTAGCTCTGCTAAATCTTTGTTAACTAGATCCCACTCTGACAGATAGTTTCTAGCAGTGTGTCGTCCCAACCCAGGTTCAGCTCCCAGGTCTGCTGTACTAGCATTCTCCCACGAATAGTAATGGGTGTCAACATACCCAGTGGGTCAAAGGCAGTCTGGACTTTACTTAACAGGGACCTTCTGGTCAGCTTCCCGTCCCCGTCGGGTTTCCTCTTTATCCTAAGTCTGTCTTCCCCAATTTCCCATTCCAGCCCCAATACTGAGGTTACCTCAGGCACCATATAACCCGCATAATCATGTTCCACCCTGTCTCGCAATACGGGATTGTTCGTTACCCACTCCCTCAGTGGCATGTTAGCCGAGATCATCTCCCCGTTGGACTCCCGGTAAATGTCCATCAACTGCCCCTCATCTGAAGTGGTGCCTTGCATATTGTTTACATAAAATAAGGTCTTAAATAGTTCTTTGAGGGGGCTGTTACAATTTGCCAGGTGATAATCTATAGTGGCCTGCAGCAAGAACAGTGAGCTCGTGGCACCAAACAACACTGCCTTAAATCTGTAAGTTTCGTACCCCTGCTCAGGTATCTCGCTATTTGCCACCCACAAGAACCTAGTGTAATCCCTGTCTTGTGGTTGCAACCCAATTCGCAGGAAGGCTTTACTAATATCCGCTGCATAAGCATATTGCTCTGTCCGAAACTTTAACAACATGCCGGCTAATTTCTGAGTCAGAGATGGCCCTGTGAACAGACAGTCGTTCAATGAGGGCTCTCAAGGACTCACCTGTGAGCTGCAATTGAAGACCACTCTGATAGGGGTTGTCACTGACTCCTTGGTGACTGCCATGTGTGGGAGATAATGGGTATTTTCTCCTGGACTGGCATGTGGTACCTTCTCAATGAATCCCAGGGCCAACTGTTCTTTAATAATGTCATCGTACTTCCCTACCAGACCCTTCTTGGTCAGGCTGTTCACCAGGAAGTTCAGCTGACCCCGTGCCTTCTTAAAGTTAGTGGGTAGCATAGGGTGTACCGGTTTCCAAGGTAGTCGCACCCAGTACTGGCCGTCCTTGAACTGGACACGGCTCAAATAATCCTGATAAGTTTCTTCGTGTTCGGGGGGTGGTTGATCACCCTCAATCCCTACTACATCCAGGTCCCAAAGTTTATGAACTGGTTCACTGTCGACTATGCCGACTTGGGTTTCTGATAGATCTCACGTAGCTCAATTCGCATCACTAGCACGGCCTCGGTTGCCGTGGTACCAGAGCCCCCATTCCTAGGCGTCGCAGGGAAATGGGCTGGTATCCTGCCTCCTACAATATACCCTGCTGGAGTCCTGTATAGGCCGATACCTTCCTTGACAACCTTTCTCGTGGACACAAATTCGTCTACGTAATCCCCTCCTACCAAAATTCCCACATCGCTGACGTTGTCAGTGGTAATTTCCGGTTCCGCCAACTTCACACCCAAGCATTGACACGTGTACTCACCTATTTGTACTCACCTATTTGTGGTTGCAGGGGTCGAGTCATAGCTCCTGGCCCCGCCTCTTCACTGATTGCTACTAGGTCCTCTCTCTCCCTGCTCCATGAGCTTTATCAAACCTAGTCTTAAAACTATGTATGGTTCCTGCCTCCACTATGTCGCTTTCTAAGCTATTCCACTTCCTGACAACTCTATGACTGAAGAAATACTTCCTAACATCCCTTTGACTCATAGGAGTCTTCAACTTCCAACTGTGACCCCTTGTTTCTGTGTCCCCTCTCTGGAACATCTTGTCTCTGTCCACCTTATCTATTCCTCGCAGTATTTTATATGTCGTTATCATGTCTCCCTAACCCTCCTGTCCTCTAGTGTCGTCAGCCGATTTCCCTTAACCTTTCTTCGTAGGACAATCCCTTAGCTCTGGGACTAGTCTTGTTGCAAACCTTTGCACTTTCTCTAATTTCTTGACGTGCTTGACCAGGTGTGGGTTCCAAACTGGTGCTGCATACTCCAGTATGGGCCTGACGTATATGGTATACAGAGTCTTGAATGATTCCTTAGTGAGGTATTGGAACGCTATTCTTAGGTTTGCCAGCCGCCCGTATGCTGCAGCAGTTATCTGATTGATGTGTGCCTCAGGAGATGTGCTCGGTATTATACTCACCCCAAGATCTTTTCTTTGAGTGAGGCTTGCAGTCTTTGGCCACCTAGACTATACTCTGTCTGCGGTCTTCTTTGCCCTTCCCGATATTCATGACTTTACATTTGGCAGGGTTAAATTCAAGGAGCCAGTTACTGGACCAGGCTTGCAGCCTGTCCAGGTCTCTTTGTAGTCCTGCCTGATCCTCGACTGATTTATTCTTCTCATTAACTTCACATCATCTGCAAACAGGGACACTTCTGAGTCTATCCCTTCCGTTATGTCATTCACATATACCAAAAACAGTACAGGTCCTAAGACTGACCCTTGTGGAACTCCACTCGTCACAGGTGCCCACTCTGACATCTCGTCACGTACCATGACTCGTTGTTGCCTCCTGTCAGATATTCTCTGATCCATTGCAGTGTTTTCCTGTTACGTGTGCCTGTCCTCTAGCTTTTGCATTAACCTCTTGTGAGGAACTGTGTCGAACGCCTTCTTGCAGTCCAAAAAATGCAGTCTATCCACCCTCTCTCTCGTGTCTTACTTCTGTTACCTTATCATAAAACTCCAGTAGGTTTGTGACACAGGATTTTCCTTCCCTGAAACCGTGCTGGTTGTCGTTTATAAGCTTGTGTCTTTCTAGGTGCTCCACCACTCTCCTCCTGATGATCTTCTCCATGACTTTGCATACTATACACGTCAGTGACACAGGTCTGTAGTTTAATGCCTCGTGTCTGTCTCCTTTCTTAAAAATTGGGACTACATTTGCCATCTTCCACGCCTCAGGTAGTTGCCCAGTTTCAATGGATGTGTTGAAGATTTGTGTTAGTGGCACACACAACATCTCTGCTCCCTCTCTAAGGACCCACGGAGAAATGTTGTCCGGTCCCACCGCTTTTGAGGTATCGAGTTCACAT
>WNWK01044134.1:0-15218 GCA_009830355.1 Cherax destructor | reverse complement strand
GAAATGGAAGAAAATATATTTCTTTAAAATGAATACACATATGGACTAAAAATTTATATAAAAAAAAGGACAATCTAATTCATGTAAATACTACACTCAACAAAAAAAAAGTACATCATCAGAATGGCTTAAATGCAATCTTAAAAAATTAGGATGGTAAAAGGCATACAGTATTATAAAAAGAGAAGAGACCAGGGTAACCAGATTCACATGTCATAAATATATTGTTAAATACTTTTATATATACATTACAGCAGTATCTGGGTGAGCTTAATGCATGCTGTGAAGCTTGCAGTAATGTCCTTGAACAATGCCAATGTTGGAGCTTACGACGACGTTTCGGCCCGACTTGGACCATTTACAAAGTCACACTAACACACAGAACAGGAGGAAGGAGTATATATAGGCAGGCAGACAGGGGGAGGGTACAAGAGAGAGGGGTAATAATGGAGGTAGTAGTAGAAGTGGTAGTAGTAGTAGTGGAGTCAGTCATATTCTAGGAAAGGAGCACTGCAATGAAGCTGGCGGCCCGCATGGGTTAGACGAGAACACAGAGGGAGGAAAAGGCGAATAAAATAAAGAAGGACAAATACAAGGCAAAAGAAAAGAACCCATAGGAGAAAAAGGAGAAGGGGGAAGAGATGAAAGGGGAAGGAATCAGGTTAAGTCACGGGTGTTCTGAAGTTTGGAGCATTTAACAATGTAATGGGAGAGGAAAGCATCAACAGAGACAAAGCCAGGGCTAAGATTCATACAGGGAAAGTTGTGTATAAGGGAGGATTCAACCAGACGGCGACTATGAAAGTTGGACATAGGGTAGACAGTTTTAGCAGAAGACCAATCAATAGGATGACTGTGATCTCTGACATGACAGAAAAGAGCATTATTAGTGTCGGCATTTGTGATCCTCAGTTCCTTGAAGCAGAAATTTCCACTCTTCAAATTCATTTTCCCGCCTTGGCTACCCTTCCCATTTCATAGACTCTGCTTTCTCTCGTGCCAAACGGACTTTCTTCTCTCCTAAACCCTCTACTCCTGGGAACTCTCCAGTCCTCTGCCTTCCCTACATCTCTGGTCTCTCTAATCTCAGCATCTCTCTCCGTTCCTTAGACATCAAACTTACCTTTCGTCAGACTAACACTCTTCGCACTAATATAGTTCATACCTACCCTCCCTCTACAGATTCTCCTGGTGTCTACTCTATTTCTTGCTCCTCCTGTCCTCTTCAGTACTTCGGAGAAACTGGCCGATCTCTTTCTGACAGACTCAAGGAGCACAAAAATAGTGTTAGGCTTGCCGACACTAATAATGCTCTTTTCTGTCATGTCAGAGATCACAGTCATCCTATTGATTGGTCTTCTGCTAAAACTGTCTACCCTACGTCCAACTTTCATAGTCGCCGTCTGGTTGAATCCTCCCTTATACACAACTTTCCCTGTATGAATCTTAGCCCTGGCTTTGTCTCTGTTGATGCTTTCCTCTCCCATTACATTAAATGCTCCAAACTTCAGAACACCCGTGACTTAACCTGATTCCTTCCCCTTTCATCTCTTCCCCCTTTTCCTTTTTCTCCTATGGGTTCTTTTCTTTTGCCTTGTATTTGTCCTTTATTTTATTCGCCTTTTCCTCCCTCTGTGTTCTCGTCTAACCCATGCGAGCCGCCAGCTTCATTGCAGTGCTCCTTTCCTAGAATATGACTGACTCCACTACTACTACTACTACTACCACTTCTACTACTACCTCCATTATTACCCCTCTCTCTTGTACCCTCCCCCTGTCTGCCGGCCTATATATACTCCTTCCTCCTGTTCTGTGTGTTAGTGTGACTTTGTAAATGGTCCAAGTCGGGCCAAAACGTCGTCGTAAGCTCCTCTCTTTTTATATGTGCGGGTTGTGTGTGTATTGTTCCAGTCACGGTATTGTGCCCTTTTTTTGTTATTGTTAATACATCTATATTTTTAATTAAAAATTAATAGTGCCACCTCTGTTACCTTAAGTCCCTGAAATGTGAATAAAGAGTGTGTTGGTGAAAAATTTTGTGTTCCTTCCTTGTAAATGTTTGATTTTAGTCCTAAATCTTGTTTTAATATTTTATTAGCATACAGTGTTTTAATAATGCAATAAAAAATACACAAGGACACATCAACATATGCAGGTACACACTGTTCTGTAATTGGATTATTCACAAAAGCATCCCATACCAGTATGGGATATTGCTGTGCAGACATCATGATGAGGTTAGAGCCATTTCCATGTACCAACAGCTTTTCATCAGCATCAAGAAAGGTGCCTCTGTTGAAGGATGTGCAGACACTAAAGAATAGCCTTCAGAAATCAAGACAAAAAGACCAGTGCCAGAGCCAAGAGGACTGAGATAAATGTTGAGGTTACATGACCCCTCTCTCATGTCCCATGAAGAAAAAATGAGAGCTAATATGATCACAGCATTCAAAATGGTCTAAGAATATTCAAGACTGATATGGTCACTTCAAAGGAAAATTCTTAAAAAAGAACAGTGGCTCTCATTGCACTATATCATTCTCTTATCTACCCTTATCTCACCTATGGAATCTGTGCATGGGGCTCAACAACATTAAATCACCTTAGACCACTCATAACCCAGCAAAAGGCTGCAGTCAGGATGATAAATTCCCACTCTAGACAGCATACTCCACCTATATTCTGAACCTTAAAACTACTCACCATAAAAAATATTCATACCTATTCATGTGCCTTCTACATACATAAAACTCTACATGCTAATATCAACCCTCCGCTCAAAATTCTCCTCAACAACTTTAATAGGTCCCACGACCATGACACAAGACACAGATCACTATTTGACATACCCCGAGTCCATACTAACCAATGTAAAAATTCTATGCACATAAAGGGCCCCAGAATCTGGAATTCATTACCAGTAAATATTAAGTTAACCTTGTCGGAAAATCAATTCAAGACTTCTCAAAAATCACCTACTCACCCTATACTAAATACTTATATGTACTGTAACAAACTATCAAACCCAATATTATTTTACTTAAGATAATCTCAATTTGATATGTTCATCCTCCTTAACACTTGCTGCAATTTCATATCATCATATTGTCATTTAAAATATTATAGTATCATCATTTTGTTAATTTGAAATAAAATATATAACTAGAAGAAACTCAATAAATTTTTCTAGTATTGTTATTATACTAGTATAGCATCAACATACTGTAACTTGAAATAAAATATACAACTAGATTAAACTCAACCAATTTCTCTTGTATTGTCTTTTAATAGTATGTATAATCATATTGTAATTTAAAATAATACAGAACTAGAATAAACTCAATCAATTTCTTTAGCATTAAGTACTTAGTGAATAAGTCTTTAGAATAAACTGCCCCTAATGCCATGGCATGCCAGTGGCTCTCCTTGCATTACAGTTTTATAATTGTAACTACCAATAACAGTGTACACTTGTAACATGCATCAAAATAAAAATATTATTATTATTATAATCACGAACTGAATTACAAGGACATAAGGTCACATTTTCTCTTTAACAGTAGTGAAGACTTTTTTTATTAACCCCAGAGAACTATTAACCCTGGATAACACCAAAAAAAGTCAAGTTGTGTGGCATATTTCCATTGGGGTCCTTTGGTCCTCATTCAGCAAGCAACACACAACAGCAGGCTAACACCCAGGTACCTATTTACTATTAGGTGAGCAGGGGTAAGCCATAAGGCTATTTGTCCATACATCTTGGCTCACTCAGGACTGAACTTGGATCCTTTGATGAACTTTAAAGTTCAGGAGGAAATGCCTTCATTGCACTATGGGCTGAAGATGCAGACACCTCACAAGGTCAACACTGAAACTTGAACCTCATCTTAAACCTATCAAACCAATCTTGTAACAATAGTATGACAGCTTTCCCCACTGGTGTTTGATGAGTGACCATGCAGCAGCCGCTGCTTATTTTTATGGAAGAATGGTTACTCAAGAGATTTTCTTTTGAGTCTGGGTCTCAAACCAAATATTTAAGGAATTTTCCATCTTTCCTATGTTCTTGTTATGGACAGTTACAATAAATTACATACATATATTCAAAAGAAGACTGATCTCCAGGCCACTCTGACCAGATGCAACATTTCCTACTCTCATTATTACAGTGCTCAACAGACCTTTAAGTTGGCCAACTATATACTATTTTCCCACCTTTTTACTGTAACAATTTGTTTTTCCTCTTACTGAAGACTTGGTTTTTACACTCATCTTGCACTTAAGAGCAGGGAAGCAATAATCAAATAATTGCACAACTATTATGTTAATGGGTGCAGTCTTAGAAAATAGCAATGTGTTTGTAAGCTGAAACCAAAACACTGTGGGTTGCACAAAAAAAAAATACCATGATACGTAAACAATAGTGTATCCCCTAAGTACTGTACATGATGTTGCTAAAGCTTTCAGATTTAATAATAAAAATATGTGAAATACTACTGCACTATGCAGGCAGCTCTTGTTAAACATAACCTTACTAAACATTGCCTCAATGAACTCAAAAATGTACTTAATTATTTTATATGTACCTTTCTTTACACAAAATTAAAACTTATTTGAATGGGGTCTTTAAACCTTTTCTCAAAAATCCAAAGCTGCTCAGTGTAGAGGGTTACACACTGCAACTGTAGGGCTGAGTGGATGTTATGGGGTATTATGGACTTGTTATGGGGGCTATTGGAACCCAGCATGTATTGTTGAAATTAAATAACATGAATGCCTAATTATATTGAATTAATCAGAAGTACTGTTTAGGAGAGTTTAAAAGGCTTGGCCAGCCTTAAAAACTTAAGAGCTGATTAAACTGATTTTCTCAATATAATAGGTTATATAAATAATGCACACATTTTATTAACTAATTAATTAATAGTTGCATGTCTCATTGTAATAACATAAGATATGTTGAGAGGATATGCAAAGTGATGTGTTTATGTTTGAGGGGGAGGAGCTTAGAGAGCTGTTGTTTTTCCCACAATGCCCTTCCTGAGAACAATGGCGGCTGGAGTGAGCTGGTGTTGTAGGTGCTGATTTTAACTCGGCTTCAGGGCTGAATGAGTGCCCAAAAGGTAATAGGGAGGGTTGTAGATCGATGTTACTATGACATTCAGTGATCTTCAGTGTATCAAGACACTGGAGGGTTAAGAAATGTTGAGAAAAAGAGAGTTGAAGGTGGCAGCTGAGCCATGTGCTTTGGGAAAGGCTGATTATATGTTTAGGAGTGGAGACCTGTATATTATATGTATATACTTCCTAATATAGCTCTATTTTTATAATGTTGGTTTAAATAACCTTTGAGAGGAATGTGAAAGGACCAATAAGTTTTCAGATGCAGCAGCTAAACCTGAGTAAGTATCTTTAGCCTCTAAATGTCCTCCTTTTACCCTAAGACCTTGTAATTAAATACCCTATGCTAGTACATGTAGAACCTTGATGAATAAATAGGGGAAAATAACATAACAGTGGAGGTTAGTAAACAGTACTTGGTAAATTGGATGGAGGGTAGTGAGAAATAGCTGGGAAATTCAATGGACAGTTGTGCATGAAAGTTAAGTGGTCAGGTGGAGGTTAGTGTATGTTTCCTCATGTCAACAGGCTGTCACATGGTGAAGGTAGAGAGACGGAGACTTAAAACTGAAAGCTGATAGGTCAAAAGTGCGAAACTAGTGCATACAGTACTTATGAAGTTACGAATAAACTGGTTTTACCATTATTCTATGTGAATATGGAGGGTTTACTATCAATCACACAGAAATAAATATAAGGAAGATATCTTAGCACCATTAATAAAAACAAAAAGGGGCCACAGTTGCAAACTACAAAAAAAAAAATTGCCAAAACAGCACTAAAAAGTTTCTACAAATAATAATAAAACTACTGGAATGGTATCCAGAGGAGGTAGTGTGTGCTACAACTACTGGAAACTATATAATCTATCATTTATGGAAAACTAAATACTGAAGATGGACCACAATTAATTACTCCTATAATTAAAAACAGGTCATAACATTTTCATATTCACAGACTATAACTAAGATTAATGTGAAACTAATTCGAGTGGCACCAAAATTAATGTATCATTAGATATTCCAGACAACCCATACCCAATACAGAACCATTTTACATGGCCTCAACTGTGTCCACAGTATAGATGGAACTGCATACAACAGCATTCACTCAAATCCTAAATAAGCCTGACAAAGGACCCAACTTGTATTATTGTTTTTACATTACCTACATGAAAGTTCATATCATATTTCTATAGATACTGTTGTTAGCAAACTTCTGCAATTCAGGATAAAGTTTTATGGAAGCAATGCTCTCAAAAAAAAAAAAAAAAAAAATACTCTCACAAAAAAAAAGTCCTACAAAAATGTCCCATCTTCAATTAATACATTTTCAAGGTTGCCTCTTCGTTAATATGCATCTGTTCATTTCCTCTTACAATAATTTAATATTTTTCCCGAACAGTGGTGGTGGTAGTTGTGGTGGTGGTGGCAGAAGTTCTGGCTGCTGTGGTGGTGGTGCTGGGTGAGGTTCTTGTGGAGA
Organism: Cherax destructor; assembly: GCA_009830355.1. Classification (NCBI taxonomy): domain Eukaryota; kingdom Metazoa; phylum Arthropoda; class Malacostraca; order Decapoda; family Parastacidae; genus Cherax; species Cherax destructor. The sequence goes on along the minus strand of WNWK01044134.1, from coordinate 8,615 downwards.
AGGATAATGTAAACCCACCTTCACGCCACTTCTTGTAAAAGAGGAATGCGTTGAATCCATATATACACATGGCGACAAAGCTGAAGAATGAAGCCACAGCGAAAGCATCTCCAGCCCTGGAAAGACATAGCATGCAAGTTGCTGTCTGGCTAGTACATGCGTGACATTACATCAATAATTTCAGCACTAACAAGGCACCAGTGCTAATAAATAAATATTATCTATAACCAGTATATGTACCTGTATTGTCAAATATCCAATAATTATTCAAAAAATGAAATAAAAAATAATGTAAAACAAAGTTCACAGAATAAGGAATGACTGGCAAACCATTATTCCTGTGTTCAAACTTTAAATGAGAACATTAGTATCAAGTTTACTTTACTTTACTTTACTAAGTAATAAAAATGCAAATGGTTTACATATTACCATAAACAAACAGGGAGAGACACAGTCAATCTAACATGACTAGTGACACGTGATTTCAAATCAATGGCCTTTTCATGTTCTCTAACACCCAATAAATTTACCTGATGTGTGCCTGGTGAGTAAAGTTTCAGTGTCATAGAAAAATACCATATGGTTGCAGATGTAGTTTTAAAAAGTCTGTTTTGGTCTATTCAGACAACTAATGAACATTATTTAACATTTTTTTTTAACATTTAAATGTATGCAGACAATGTTAGAAATGTGCTCATTACATTTATGAGCCTCCGGGAATATTTGCAGATGAAACGAGAATGACTAGGTATGTACTGTATAAATAAATGCTACATCTGAGGTGGTAAAGGAAACGAGATTTTAGTAATTAATATGCAATGAATGCCTCCTAGTCCTACCTCAACTAGAACCAATCGTTTATTTGTACAAGCTTATATGTTCGTGTTGGAAAAAACTGAAAGCCCCATTTATTGTTCTCTATAAGAAATCTCACAGTGGTAGTAAGTGCACTCAGTAGGCTACACATTTACAGCCATAACAATTATGTCCTGGAAAGAGCAGCCATAGTCGTTGAATAGTGTTGGTATAGAGTAACAAAATGGCAAATACAGTGGTACCTCGGTTAACGATGGTCCCCAAACTCGCCCTTTTATTTAAGTTTATTTTTTTAAATGCTTTTTTAAGTGTGTTTTTGGGGGGTCTAAAAGGACTAGTCTATTTTACATCATTCCTTATGGGGATAAATTAGTTTGGTAATGGCCCTTGAACAGCATTCTGGAACGAAAAAATATCGTTAACCGAGGTACCACTGTATAATTAACCCTGATCAGGCTTAGTTATAATCCTATGAAATGCTCCACTATGAAAAATGAGCTTAAATATTATGCTAACCAATCAATGATATTATCTGATACTATCTGATATTATCCTGATGCCAAATGACTTTGAAAGGGCGATAAATGACATGCCCATGCACTCTGCCCCAGGCTCAGACTCGTGGAACTCCGTGTTCATCAACAATTGATAATAATAATAATATTTATTTAGACATGGTACAATGATACATAGGTATGAATGAGATGTACATGCCAAAAGCCCCTAATATGCTGTGCATTGCGGGCATTCTTAGGACTATTTAATAGTAGACTACATGGTAAAAAAATTATGGTTGATAATTTATAAAGTAAGTATAATTGTTCTCCATGGGGAAGTGGAACAGAATTCTTCCTCCGTAAGCCATGCGTGTCGTAAGAGGCGACTAAAATGCCGGGAGCAAGGGGCTAGTAACCCCTTCTCCTGTATATATTACTAAATGTAAAAGGGGAAACTTTCGTTTTTCATTTTGGGCCGCCCCGCTTCGGTGGGAAACGGCCGACGTGTTGAAAGAAGAAGTATAATTGTGTATCTAAGTTATAAAGTTTGAATATAAGTTGAACATAATAATTTATTAACTGTAGCAATGCAACTAATTGAGTGAGATAACAATTTAAAACAATTAATTGCATTGCAGTTACAGTTTACGTGGTCATTATAATGTAAATGTTATAGAAACAGTTAGCTTAGTATGTATTATTCATAACAGGTTTTTACATTTAAGTGATTAATCAGGTTTTTACATTTAAGTGATTATTCTACTTTGTTGGGAATCTTTGATATTGAGCATTTAGGTTTGGGTGAGAAGGTGGTTTTTTAGCATCGTTTTGAATTGGGGTACAGGCAGGGTTTCTTTGGCAATAACAGGTAATGAATTCCAAATTTTTGTGCCTTTTATATGCATTGAGTTTTAACATAGTGTTAGATGGACACGGGGAACATCGAGGAGTGATCTGTGTCTAGTGTTATGGTCATGTGTCCTGTTAAAATTGGTAAGGAGAAGTTTGAGTGGTGGGTTAATATTTGCATAGTGTTTTCTATGTATGTAATAGGCACAGTAAAAAGTATGAATGTCTTGTATGGTGAGTAAGTTTAGGTTTTTTAATATTGGTGGAGTATGTTGTCTGGAGTGTGAATTTATCATCATTCTAACTGCTGCCTTTTGTTGTGTTATTAGTGGTATGAGACGAGTTATTGATGTAGAGCCCCATGCACAGATTCCATAGCTGAGGTAGGGGTAAATGAGTGAGTGATATATGGTAAGGAGAGCTGGTTGTGGAACATAGTACCGTATCTTGGATAGTATTCCCACGGTCTTTGAGACTTTCTTGGAAATTTGTTGTATATGTGTCTGAAATTTGAGGCCACTGTCAAGATGGATTCCTAAGAATTTTCCCTCTGTGAGTTTTGTGATAGGGGACCCGTTTATCATTATGTTAAGTGGTGCGTTTGTAGCTCTTTTCCCAAACTGGATAAAATAGGTTTTATCAATATTGAGAGTAAGTTTGTTAGTCATCATCCAGGTAGATATTTTCTCCAATTCAGTATTTACAGTGTTAGCTAGTATGTATGGGCTTGAGTGCGAGATAACGTATGTAGTGTCATCTGCAAATAGTATGGGTTTGAGTAGTTGAGATGCATTTGGTAGGTCGTTAATGTAAATGAGAAAGAGAAGTGGGCCAAGAACACTTTCCTGTGGGATAGAAGCCCCCTATCACATGCTTTTAACATCCTATGGAGAGGGAGCATGGACACAGGGGTCATCCCACAGCTGCTAAAAACAACAGACATAGCCCTACTCCACAAAGGGGGCAGTAAAGCAATAGCAAAGAACTACAGACCGATAGCGCTAACGTCCCATTTCATAAAAATCTTTGAAAGGGTTCTAAGAAGCAAGATCGCCACCCATCTAGATACCCATCAGTTACACAACCCAGGGCAGCATGGGTTTAGAGCAGGTTGCTCCTGTCTGTCCCAGCTACTGGACCACTATGACAAGGTCGTGGATGCTCTAGAAGACAAACAAAATGCAGATGTAATATACACAGACTTTGCAAAAGCCTTTGACAAGGGTGACCATGGTGTAATAGCACACAAAATGCATGATAAAGGAATAACAGGAAAAGTTGGTAGATGGATCTATAATTTCCTAACAAATAGAACACAAAAAGTAGTAGTAAACAAAGTAAAGTCTGAGGCGGCTACGGTGAAAAGCTCTGTTCCACAAGGCACAGTACTCGCTCCCATCCTGTTCCTCATCCTCATATCTGACAGATAGGGATATAAGCCACATCACAATGTCTTCCTTTGCAGATGACACCCGAATTTGCATGACAGTATCCTCCGTTGAAGACACCACAAGACTCCAGGCAGACATCAACGAAATCTTTAAATGGGCCGCAGAAAACAATGAAATTCAATGATGAGAAATTTCAATTACGTACTCCGATATGGAAAACGTGAGGAAATTAAAACTACATCAGAGTATAAAACAAATTCCAACCACACAATACAGCAAAAAACTACGTAATGTAAAAGACCTGGGAGTGATCATGTCAGAAGATCTCACCTTCAAAGACCATAACATTGTCTCAATCGCATCTTTTAGAAAAATGACAGGATGGATAATGAGAGCCTTCAAAACTAGGGATGCCAAGCCCATGATGACACTCTTCAGGTCGCTTGTTCTATCTAGGCTGGAATATTGCTGCGCACTAACAGCACCTTTCAAGTCAGGTGAAATTGCTGACCTAGAAAATGTACAGAGAACCTTCATGGCACACATAACTGCGATAAAACACCTCAATTACTGGGAACACTTGAAGTTCCTAAACCTGTACTCCCTAGAACACAGGTGGGAGAGATACACTTGGAAAATTCTAGAGGGATTAGTACCAAACTTGCACACGAAAATCACTCTACGAAAGCAAAAGACTCGGCAGACGATGCAACATCCCCCCAATGAAAAGCAGGGGTTCCACTAACACAATAAGTGTCAGGGGCCCAAGACTGTTCAACTGCCTCCCAGCATACATAAGGGAAATTACCAATAGACCCCTGGCTGTCTTCAAGAAGGCGCTGGACAGGCACCTAAACTCAGTACCTGACCAGCCGGGCTGTGGTTTGTACGTCGGGTTGTGTGCAGCCAACAGTAACAGCCTGGTTGATCAAGCCCTGATCCACCATGAGGCTGCTAGGGCGCTGACCCCCGGAACCCTCTCCAGGTATTCAAAATTTATTTTTTTTAATACATACTGTACTTAAATTTATAGGTTAAAGTCTATAATAACAATTTTTTTTTTTTCAACAAGTCGGCCGTCTCCCACCGAGGCAGGGTGACCCAAAAAGAAAGAAAATTCCCAAAAAGAAAATACTTTCATCATCATTCAATACTTTCACCTCACTCATACATAATCACTGTCTTTGCAGAGGCGCTCAGATACTACAGTTTAGATTAGTCCCTCCAAACTGTCACTATCCCAGACCCCTCCTTTAAAGTGCAGGCATTGTACTTTCCATTTCCAGGACTCAAGTCCGGCTTAATCAATAACCGGTTTCCCTGAATCCCTTCACTAAATATTACCCTGCTCACACTCCAACAGCTCATCAGGTCCCAAAAACCATTCGTCTATTAGTTTATTGTGACATGATACAAAGATGTACAATGAGTTTTAGGAATGGGGTGTACATGCCAAAAGCCCCTTATATGCAGAGCATTGTGGCAAACTTAAAATTAACTTACAAGTAAATGGTAAAAATTATAGTAAACAATTTACAATATAAGTATAGGTGAGTATTTAAGCTATGAAATTTGAACATAATTTGAACATAACAATTTTGAAACATAATAGTTTTACAATTTTGAAGCATTACAGTTTTATATCAACATAATAATTTATTATTTGTAGTAGTAATGCAATTTATTAAATCAGATCAAACAAATCAAATCAATTATTTGTGTTGCAATAACAGTTTATATGGTCATTAGATGAGTTACAAGGAGTACAAGAGTACATGAGAATGGATTTCTTTATTTGATAATGCTGTAGAAACAAAGTTAGATTAGGTTGCAATAATTATAACAGGTTTATACATTTATGAGATATAAGTTTCAACATTTGCACTAGATTAAGTTTGAGAAATTATTGTTCTTTGAGCAATTATGTAAGGGGTTTTGAGGCTAGGGGAGTAACACAGTGAATAATGTTATTCTGAGGCAGTGGAAAGTGATTTATTAACCCTTTCAGGGTCCAAGGGGGTCTCCGAAACTCGTTCTCAGGGTCCAAGAATTTAAAAAAAAAAAAAAAAAAATCTTATGAAATGATAGAGAATCTTTTTCCAATCATAACGCCACAAAAATTATGAAATTTTATCGAAAACTAACGGAATTATGCTTTCGCGAAGTTATCGGTATGGATGACATTTACGCATCGACGATTTCGCCCACTTTGAGCCCTATTTTCGGCAAATTCCAATGTATCAGTCTACTAAAATTATAGCAATTTCGCTAGAACTTCATTTCTTCTATCGATTGAGTACAAGAAACCGCCTATTTACCAATTACAACTACCCAAAATAGTGGTCAGAAAATGGCAATTTGGCCAATTTCACACAAATTTCAAACGACACCAATTTCAAAATAGGGTCCAGAATAAACAAGGCAGACATTCCTGGCACTAAAATAACATCTTCTCTGTTTATTAGTCACGTTTCCAGGCCCCTCTTACATTACTTTTGCTTATCATTTTGAATTTTTATTCTCATAAAAAAATAGAAGATTTACTGTTATGTATACAACTGCATCATTGTAAAAATGGTATAATCAATATCAGAGCACTTGTGCATGAATATTAGACTCGCCAGTTGATGTGTACTGGACGCATGGTGTGATTTGTTTACTCTTGAACATCGTCAAAAATCGAACATTTTCGCTACTTTGAGCTCAATTTCAAGGTACTTGTCATTGTCAAACTAATCAAATCATCTCTATTTCTGTAATATATCTTCCATTCTATCAAATGAGACCAAGAAAACGAGAATACATCAATAAATACCATACGAAAATAGACTGCAAATTCGCTGTTTTAAACCAAAATTACGGTCAGTTTTTTTTCCTCATTATGCACTGTGTGGTGCAGGAATTTTTTTATACTGCGCACACTGACCGCACAGACCCATTCTATCACATCTAGGCCTAACAGCCTGTTTCTGCTTAATTTGAGGGCGCTAGAATTTATGCGTACTAATATGTCAATAACCCCAGGGCGTAAGCCGTACTAGTACGTCAATAACCCTGTAGGTCAATAACTTTGTAGGTAATGTTAAGTATTGTGTATTTAGTTTTGGGTGAGTAGGTGGTTTTTCAGCAGAGTTTTGAATTGATGTACAGACAGTCGGTTATCCTACCTAAGCTTATTCCAAAGCCCAGCCCTACCTAAAGTATATTAACACTTCCCTAGACTGCAACCCACAATATTCTCAATTAACATCCAGGTACCTACTTACTGCTAGGAACAGGAACAGGCTTAAGGAAACATGCCCATTTCCACCAAGGGTGGGGATCACTCTCGGCTACTGTGCCTATATAGCTCATCCTCATATGTGTGAAAAACCATGTTGATTTTAACATTGCCTATGTTCTCCAAGATGCCACCCAGCCAGACATGTTGATCTATTTTAATAATTTGCTTATCTGTGGCTAAATATAAGCTTTCATAGGTTTATGTAACATCCTGACTCAAAAAAAAAAAAAAAATATTTTCTCTATACAGGAAATGTTCAGGAATTGACACTGGGTAATGCATATGAAAACAAATGGTGTAAAATAATTACTATTTTTATTCTTCCTCTTATTATTATTATTATTATTGCACATGGAGAATGGGAGGCAATCATGTTTGATCAAGAGCCCCTTACCAGCTCCAGGGAACCTCATTTGAAGGAAGGGCACTGCCACAAAATTGCTGTTTATACAAATGCTACACTTACGATGGCAATTGTTGTTACTAAATGACATGACATCAAGTTTTATCAACACAAAGCTGAGCACAAGTACTGTATATCCTTTGTTTGCAAATATACTGCAACAAAAAAATTTACCTAAAATATTATAGTTACTGGGCTTAGGTTTGACCAACCATGATATTATCAGTACAGTATATCAAACGCAGCAGGACATGCTGTTTAAAGAGTGACTGTTTTGCTGAAATTAACTGGTTGCTCTATTTCAGCCTCACATTTATATTCTGTACACAAGAGCTACCTCTAAAGAGGAGTCTGTGGTGCAGTATGTTTGCTTTTACTACATGATGACTACACCTTTCAAGTAAATAATTAAGTTTCATTATTTGTAGACACATGCAATTTGTTCCTTCTTTCAGAGTTGTTACCATGCACATATTAACCTGCATTAACCCAGATACCACTCAAAGGGTTCCCTAAATGCATCCAACTGATATCATCTGACTGGATCAAAGTAATAGGAGTACCTGTTGACTGCTTTTACTGTGGTTGTCCTGCATATTTGGCATCACCTATTTTTATAATTATAATCATGCACCGCATAACGACGTTTCGATCAACAATGGACCATATATTCAATGGTGGTCCCATGCGTTGCCAGTCGTATAAAAGTATAGCACATACAATTATGTACAGTACATAATACTTGATAATAACAAACAACTATGTTACTGATAAATGTAAAAACCTGATTACTCACTTAAATGTAAAAACCTGTTATGAATAATACATACATTGATATGTTCAACTTATAATCAAACTTTATAACATAGATACAAAATTATACTTATTATATACATTATCAACCATAATTTTTTACCATGTAGTCTAAGTAGTCCTAAGAATGCCCGCAATGCACAGCATATTAGGGACTTTTGGCATGTACATCTCTTTTATACCTATGTATCATGTAAACACCAAAAATGTATCTTTGTACCATGTCTAAATAAAGTATTATTATTATTATTATTACTGTTTTATGTATTCACTATACTGTACATTTTATCATTATTCTAGGGTGTACTCTTTCTATTTATGAAAAAAAATGATTGTAAAACAGAATACAGTGGTACCCCGAGTTTTGGCCACCTCCCAACTCGAACAATTATGTAAGTGTATTATTGTGTAAGTGCTTTTGTAAGTGTATTTTTGGGGGTTTGAAATGGACTAATCTAATTTACATTATTCCTCATGGGAACAAATTCGTTCGGTAATGGCACTTGAACAGCCTTCTTGATAGAATTATGGCCGAAACTCGGGGTTCCACTGTACCATGTTAT
>WNWK01044133.1:0-15218 GCA_009830355.1 Cherax destructor | reverse complement strand
GGGGAAAATAGTTTTGGTTTTCGCCGATTTTGGTTTTAGCCGATCCATCTGGAAGGATTAAAATCAAAACCGGGGGATGACTGTATTTATTAGCTACTTTTGGGAAATACTATCTTATACATGCAGTTAACTCCTTTATTTAAATTTTTTTATTTGTATAGTTTTGTATTCATTAGTAACGTTTTAAAAATTTAATTTTTCATTGTTATCAGAGTATTATTTATCATTCAATATTCTCCAACTACCAAAATTTGACTACCTCTGACTATTTAAAATTTTACTAGTTTACCAATGGTAACAACCTATTTCATAAGTGTAGGAACACCTTTAAATAGTATTATAGTTACTTATCACAATTACATTTGTCTTTATACCTTATAGCATGCATGTATTCAGTTATGTTTTTCATTATATTTTGTAATATTTTTTATATACAGTAGGGCCCTGCTTTACAGTGTATTACCATTGCGGCGTTCCGATAATATGGACATTTCAATTTATATGACCAAAACTTGCTATACAGCTCCCCCCACCTGACTTTCTAATATGGTCACCACACCCACCTGGTTTGTTTACATTCTCCATGAGCACCACGTCTCACCATTATGTCTGGAAACTTTCCAAAATTTCAAGTGTTTTAAAGTTATTTCATATTTTGTATACTGTATACCTGGAGTGAGTTCCAGGGGTCAATGCCCCAGTGGCCCGGTCTGTGACCAGGCCTCATGCTGGATCAGAGCCTGATCAACCAGGCTGTTACTGCAGGCCGCACGCAGTCCATTGGGGGGATGTTACATCGCCTGCCGAGTCTTTTGCTTTCGTAGGGAGTGACTCTCATGTGCAAGTTTGGTACTAATCCCTCGAGAATTTTCCACGTGTATATAATAATGTATCTCTCCGCCTGCATTCTAGGGAGTACAGGTTTAGGAACTTCATGCGTTCCCAGTAATTGAGGTGGTTTATCGCAGTTATGGGTGCCGTGAAGGTTCTCTGCACATTTTCTAGGTCAGCAATTTCACCTGCCTTGAAAGGTGCAGTTAGTGTGCAGCAATATTCCAACCTAGATAGAACAAGCGACCTGAAAAGTGTCAACATGGGCTTTGCATCCCTGGTTTTGAAGGTTCTCATTATCCATCCTGTCATTTTTCTAGCAGATGCGATTGCTACTGTGTTATGGTCCTTGAAGGTGAGATCCTCTGACATGATCACTCCCAGGTCTTTGACATTAGTTTTTCGCTCTATTGTGTGGTTGGAATTTGTTTTGTACTCCGATGAGATTTTAATTTCCTCACGTTTTCCATATCTGAGTAATTGAAATTTCTCATCATTGAACTTCATATTGTTTTCTGCAGCCCATTTAAAGATTTGGTTGATGTCTGCTTGGAGTCTTGCAGTGTCTTCAATGCTGGACACTGTCATACAGATTCGGGTGTCATCTGCAAAGGAAGACACGGCACTGTGGCTTATATCCCTGTCTATGTCCGATATGAGGATGAGGAACAGGATGGGAGCAAGTACTGTGCCTTGTGGAACAGAGCTTTTCACTGTAGCCGCCTCAGACTTTACTCTGTTGACTACTACTCTTTGTGTTCTACTTGTTAGGAAATTATAGATCCATTTACCAACTTTTCCTGTTATTCCTTTATCACACATTTTGTGTGCTATTACACCATGGTCACACTTGTCAAAGGCTTTTGCAAAGTCTGTGTATATAACATCTGCATTCTGTTTGTCTTCTAGAGCATCCAGAACCTTGTCGTAGTGGTCCAGTAGTTGGACAGACAGGAGCGACCTGCTCTAAACCCATGCTGCCCTGGGTTGTGTAACTGATGGGTATCTAGATGAGTGGCGATCTTGCTTCTTAGAACCCTTTCAAAGATTTTTATGATATGGGACGTTAGCGCTATTGGTCTGTAGTTCTTTGCTATTGCTTTACTGCCCCCTTTGTGGAGTGGGGCTATGTCTGTTGTTTTTAGTAACTGCGGGACGACCCCAGTGTCCATGCTCCCTCTCCATAGGATGTTAAAAGCACGTGGTAGGGGCTTCTTGCAGTTCTTGATGAACACGGAGTTCCATGAGTCTGGGCCTGGAACGGAGTGGATGGACATGTCATTTATTGCCTTTTCGAAGTCATTTGGCGTCAGGGTAATGTCAGATAGGCATGCGTCTGCCAAATTCTGTGGCACTCTCATAAAAAATTCATTTAGGTCTTCGACTTTCAGTCTGGTTAGCGGCTCACTAAAAACTGAGTCATACTGGGACTTTAGTAACTCACTCATTTCCTTGCTGTCATCTGTGTAGGACCCATCCCGTTTAAGTAGGGGCCCAATACTGGATGTTGTTCTCGACTTTTATTTGGCATAATAAAAGAAATACTTTGGGTTTCTTTCAATTTCATTTATGGCTTTTAGTTCTTCCTGCGTTTCTTGATTCCTGCAAGATTCCTTTAGTTTTAATTTGATGTTTGCTATTTCTCTGACCAGTGTCTCCCTACGTATTTCAGATATATTGGCCTCTTGTAGCCGCTCAATTATTCTTTGCCTTCACCTGTATAGGGAGTGCCTCTCTCTTTCTAGTTTACAACTTCTCCTCCTTTTCCTTAAGGGAATTTCCCTTGAGCAAACCTCAAGTGCCACAGAGTTAATTTGTTCTAGACATAGGTTAGGATCCGTGATGCTTAGGCTATCTTCCCAGTTTATATCATTTAGGACTTGGTTTACTTGGTCCCACCTTATGTTTTTGTTATTGAAGTTGAATTTGGAGAAGGCTCCCTCACGACTGATCACATTTTGTCGATCTGGGGCTCCCCGCATACATGTCTGGACCTCTATTATGTTGTGATCTGAGTATGTATATTGTTTTTGATATGATGACATTTCGTATCAGATCATCATTGTTGGTGAAGATGAGGTCCAGCGTATTCTCTAATCTTGTAGGCTCTACTATTTGCTGGTTTAAGGTGAATTTGGTGCAGAGATTTAAAAGTTCATGTGTGTGCGAGTTTTCATCTGAGCTTCCTCCTGGTGTTATCTCTGCTACCACATTGTTTGCAATATTCCTCCATTTTAGGTGTCTTAGGTTGAAATCTCCCAGGAGCAAGATGTTGGGGACAGGAGCTGGAAGATTTTCCAGACAGTGGTCAATTTTCAGAAGCTGTTCCTGGAATTGTTGGGATGTTGCATCCGGAGGCTTATATACAACCACGATGACCAGGTTTTGATTCTCGATCTTTATTGCTAACACTTCAACTACATCATTTGAGGCATTTAGTAGTTCTGAACATATAAGTGACTCTGTGATATACAGGCCAACCCCCCCTTTTTGCCTGTTCACTCTGTCACTTCTGTATAGGTTGTAGCCCGGGATCCATATTTCATTGTCCAAGTGATCTCCTATGTGGGTCTCTGTGAAAGCCGCAAACATAGCATTTGACTCTGTAAGCAGTCCACGGATGTAAGGTATCTTGTTGTTCGTTGCTGGCTTTAGACCCTGTATATTTGCAAAGATAAATGTCGTTGGATTGGTGGTATGGGGAGGGTCTTTTTTTCCTGGCACTAATATCTGCTGTGTTGGAGTGGAGGCCATTGACTGTGATTCCACTCCAGAAATGATTGCAGTTGGTGTATGATTGTACTCTATTGTACTGTATTGTACTCTTGATAATTATACTTGTGTGTACCTGTACCTAAGTAAACTTACACACTGTGTTGGCGTGCAGGTACACATTAAAATCACTAAGAGTGACTTATGTCTTGAGGATGACATATTAATAATGATAATAATAATAATACTCAATAATAATCACTCTGAGGCACATTAAATGTTGTATACAGTGGACCCCCGGTGTTCGTCCATTTTTCGTAACAGAATGCTGTTCCAGTGCCATTACCAACCGAATTTATTCCCTTAAGAAATAATGTAAAGTAGACTAGTCCTTTTAGACCCCCAAAACTACACTTATAATAAAAGCATTTAAAAAAATACACTTACATAAAAGGGCGTGTTTTGAGCAGGACGAACACCGGAGGTCCACTGTATTACATTAATATACACATTTTTATTAACCCTTTCAGGGTCCAAGCCATAGATCTACGCACTGTCCACAGGGTCCAAACCGTAGATCTACGCCATGAGCTCCGCTCACTCAGATAAGCTGTGATTGGTAAATTTGGGCCTAGATATGAGAGAATGCATCTATGTGGTAAGTGTGCACCATATAAAGTAAATCCTGAAGCACGCAGTGCATAATGAGAAAAAAAAAACTGCGGCTGTTTTTTCTATTAAAACAACAACTTTACGGAGAATTTTCATGTGGTTTTTATGGTTGTATTCACGGTTTCTTGGTCTCATTTGATAGAATGGAAGATATATTACAGAAATAGAGATGATTTTGATTGGTTTCAGTACTGAAAATAGCTTCTAATTGAGCTCAAACTAGCAGAAATGTTTGATTTTTGCTGATTTTCAAGAGTAAACAAATCACATCATGTGACCAATACACATCAACTGGTGGGTCTAATATACGTTTACAAATGCACTGATAGTGTTTATACAATTATTACAATATTGCATAAGAGTAATTCATCTATTTTTGGTGTGAATAAAAATTCTTTATGTTAATAAAAAATCAAAATGGAATTCATCTGTAAAGCCTGGAAACGTAACTAATAAACAAAGGAAATGTTATTTTAGTGCCAGGAATGCCTACATTGTTTATTCTGGACGCTGTTCTGAAATTGGAATACAGTGGTACCCCAGTTTACGTAATTAATTCGTTCCAGAATGCTGTTCAAGTGCCGTTACCAAACAAATTTGTTCCCATAAGGAATTATGTAAATTAGATTAGTCCTTTTAGACCCCCAAAAATACACTTACAAAAGCACTTGCAAAAATACACTTACATAATTGTTCGAGTTTGGAGCAGTACGTAAACCCGGGGTCCACTGTATTTTGAACTTTGTGAAATTGGCGAAATTACCAATTTCTGATCACTTTATTGGCTACTTGAAAAAGTTGATTGGGCAGTTTCTTGTGCTCAATCAATAAAATAGAAGTAATACTAACAAAATAGCTAAGAATTTGGTCAACTGGAATAATGTAATTGGCCTAAAATATTAGTCAAAGTAGGCAAAATCACCGAAATGTAAATATCACTGACAGTCAAATTTGCGAGTGTAGTTTCGTCAGTTTTCTACCAAATTTCTTACTTTTTGTTTTATTACCTTTAGAAAAAGATTTTCTACCATTTCATAAGAAAAATTTTTTTTTTTTTTTTTTTTAAATTCTTGGACCCTGAAAGGGTTAATCCATCTATGATATTTTTTTTGCTTTGCTTCCAAAAGATGTTAATTTGAACATAAAGATAAACAATAAACCAACTGATAGGCAGGACGAGGGTAAATTTTTGGGAATACACCTGAACAGCAAGCTAAAATTCAACAAACATCCAGAAAGTTTCTAAAAAAATCCAAAACAGTGGGCATTCTCTCAAAAGTATGCTATTATGTTTCCTAAACATCCCTGCTCACCTTGTGCTACTCTCTAAATTATCCATAACTTGATAAATTAGACACATGTGCAACACATGTCAAATTTATCAACTTGTCGGTTCTCTGAACCATTTATCTACATTCTATATCTATACCTCACCTATGGTATCTGTGCATGGGGATCAACAACAGCTAATCTCATTAAACCGGCTGTTACTCGGCAAAAATCAACTCTCAGAATAATTACTTATTATGGATCCAGGCAACACACATCCCTTTATTCAAATGTTTAAACTTGCTTAATGTACAAAATATTCACACATCTACTATGCACATTATGTCTACAAGACACTCAATTCAAACACTATCCCAGAGCTTAAATTCTATCTGAAGAATTGCAACAGAACATATGGACACAGTTCAAGGAGCAAGTATCTCTGACATTCCACATGTACAACTCAACCTGTTCAAAAACTACATGCAGATAAAAGGCCCAAAAATTTGGAACTCATTGCCTGAAAATGCCAAAAGTTGAAACTCTGTCATCATCTTTACTAATACAGTGGACCCCCGAGTTTCGTAAAAACTTCACTCCTGAAGTCTGCTCAAGTGCCATTACCGAACGAATTTACTCCCTTAAGGAAAAATTTCACGTAGGTTAGTCTATTTCAGACCTCCAAAAATACACTTCCACAAGAACTTACAAAATTATACTTACATAATTGCACGATTTCCGGAGTATTCGTTAACCGAGGGTCCACTGTACAGTGGTACCCAGGATTTCGTCAATAATTCGTTCCAGAAGGCTGTTCAAGTGCCATTACCGAATGAATTTGTTCCCATAAGGACGAATGTAAATTAGATTAGCCCGTTTCAGACCCACAAAAATACACTTACAAAAGCACTTACAAAAATACACTTACATAATTGTTTGAGTTGGGAGCTGTACGAAATCCGGGGTACCACTGTAGTATTGTTAAAAAGTGCCTAATAAATCTCACATAAATGTTTTATCCATTAAATGTCTGTAAATTCTCAAGCTTTGATATCACCAACTCAGTTCAACCACTTCATAAAATGCAGGTCATTGAACTAATGCAATCTCAATGTAATTTATTTGTAATTGACCAACTCTTCATTTGCAACCTGTCTCACTGTACCTATGAGTGTATTAAAATTATGTACTAGGTCTACATATAAGTACTATTTAAGCCTAGGATTAGTCTGCCTGAAATGCATTTGCATAATAAGTGGCTTTCTTATAAGCCTTATATGTATTGTATCATATTATATCTATATTATAATAAGATCAAATTCAAAATAATAATAAATTTGAATGTAAAACTACTGTATCTAATTTGTATGCCTCATAAGAAGTAAAAAATAATTTTAATTTAATTTGATTTTTTAATACATCGGCCATCTCTCACTAGCTTAAGATTCGCCAGCCACTTTCATATCTTTTATAATGTCTTTTTGTTTGATAATAATAGAGATGGTTGATTGTGGAAAGCCAAATTGACTCACCAATGCACTAATTCCAACTCCTGCATCATGTTTTTTAACAACTTCTTGTTTGATCTTTAGAGAAATTGCCTGTTTATTGTAAGGTCTTGATGACTTGCTAACACAAAATGTGGTGTAATTATTGTATCTGCTTATTGTATCTGAAATTCTTCATCACAACTCAAAACTAAATTCCTTTACGAGTGTAAATCGTAACTCAAAATTATCATAACTACTGCCCATCGTAACTCAAATGACCACTGTATTCACGCATATGCATGGTATTTTGAATTTGCCAGGACCTCAAGAAACATAATCCTGCAAATGTGGGCACTCCACTATGCCATAATTTCCTCCATTTTAATTGAAGGATGCAAATTGGGAACTCAATTGTGTTATAGTACAGTGGACCCCCGAGTAACGAGCACCCCGGAAATTGTACAATTATGTAAGTACGTATAATATTGTAAGTGCTTTTGTAAGTGTATTTTTGGGGGTCTGAAATGGACTAACCTACTTGACATTATTTCTTAAGGGAGTAAATTCATTCGGTAATGGCACTTGAGCAGGCTTCTGGAATGAATTTTGCTCGTTACTCGGGGGTCCACTGTACGTATATGGAAAGAGTGAGATGGCAGAAAAAGCTAATGATGGGTTATGGGAAGACAAAGGTAATTTTGTCAGAAGTGAAGCACAGGACAAGGAAAATGGGGTTAGAGTGATGGCTTAAGACCTAGCATTCTGAAAAAGAAAAAATTGTTAGAGTATATGTGCTATGATGGGTGCTTATGGCTTGGTTGAAAATATCCTCAGCTCACACACTGAGGGTAAAGGGATCGATTCCGGTACAAATGAAACATTGGCAGGTTTCCTTACACCTGTTGCCCCTATTCACCCAGGCAGTAAGTACCTGGGTGTTAGACAACTGCTATGGGTTGCAACCTGGGAAACAAAATTAACTTAAGTTGCTCGAAATGTTCTGCATAACCAGCGGCTTTCTGTGCATTATGCCAGTGATGTCAGCTAAGTCTGTCATAGTTGTATCATGTACTTGTAGAAATAAAGATTATTATTATTATTACTATTATTATGGGCATGAGGATTATAAAAAAAACTAGACAAATATGCTTTGTCAGGACCCCTCAGAAAACTTTAATGTTTTGGCTATTCAGTTTTAGGGGTGAGCTCACAAGGATGAAAAAAAGGCAAGTCATAGGTCATATAAATAGAGTTGGATAGCAGTACAGTGGACCCCTGGTTTATGTACTGCTCCAAACTCGAACAATTATGTAAGTGTATTTTTGTAAGTGCTTTTGTAAGTGTATTTTTGGGGGTCTACAAGGACTAATCTAATTTACATTATTCCTCATGGGAACAAATTCATTTGGTAACGGCACTTGAACAGCATTCTGGAACGAATTATTACGTAAACCAGGGGTCCACTGTACTATAAATACACACTGTATACTGACGACTGTAAAGCATTACTGTGAATTAATTAAAGTAGGGGTACCTACCATCAAGCCTGGTTAAGATGGTTGCTGCCACAGCACAGCCCAGGACCACGCCAAGCAATAAGCCACACCACCATCTTCGAGTGTGTGAGAATCGCACACTCACAACCCGTTTACTTCGACGACTTATCTTGGCGTAATTTAATACACCCTTTCTGCCAAGAAAAACATGTTCAAATGAAAATGTGCCTGTAGCAAGTCAATGTATTATAATTTACTGCTCATACAGAGTAATTAGCAGTAAATGGCAACACATGCATCATGCATACATTAATGATTACCTATTTGTTGCTACAGGAAGAGACCTATACTCATGATAGGTAGTAGGTTCATAGACAGCAACCATCCAGGGAGGTACTACTATCCTGTCAAATGAGTGTGAAATGGAAACCCATTCAACTTTTTACAGTCTGGCAGAATTGCAGTTCTTTTCTTTCTGTCTTATGAACACATAGGATGACAAATAAATCCTAAATCTTTTACTTACATTCAATTTATACATTACTTTTCAAAGTGCATCTTAATAGTTCTTAATCATATATGTAATGCAGTACGTATTTTCTTTCCGACCTATGAGGCCTGATCTGAGACTGGGCCATGGAAAAACAATCATCAAAACCATTAACAGATAACAGATGGTACAGTATCTATTCTTTAGTATTCAATTCATTCCTGATGCTAGATCTCCTTACCATGGTAGTGAGGCTTGAATGAATTTACCTGACTAAGAACCCAGGCTTCAGTTAGATCAGGTAAGCTCATCATAACCTTATGTAAAGAAACCCCAGATAATAAAACCTAGCCTAAATAAAACCTCCACCAGTATTATGGGAAGATCTGTAAGAAGTTTTATTTGATGAGTTGATGCTCATACTATAAATGACCCTTTTTATTGTAGATGTAATTTTTATATGAAGCTTGATTACACTGGTTATTTAACTTAGATGCTAGGACAGCTTATGAAAATGTGAGGAAATGACATATAATGGAACACTGGAAAGCTGTTAATAATAGTACAGTGGTACCTCGAGTTTCGAACAGCTCCCAACTCAAACAATTATGTAAGTGTATTATTGTAAGTGCTTTTGTAAGTGTATTTTTGGGGGTCTGAAAAGGACTATAATCTAATTTACATTATTCCTTATGGGAACGAATTCGTTCGGTAACGGCACTCGAACAGCCTTCTGGAACGAATTATGGCCGAAACTCGAGGTACCACTGTATATACAGTATACTATATCTTGCTGCACAGATTAAATTCAGATGAATTATGCTATTACATTTTATGACGTTCTAAATTCATGTGGGTCACTCATTGCATGGATTAATAGAGGTTTGATCCTCCTTTCATTAATCCCAGCCCATTCAGGCAGTTAGTGATCCAAATCTGGATGAATATTGATGGCCATGGACACTACTACTATTATGAAATCCTGTAAATACAAATTCATAAATGTCAATAATACAATAAAAATATTTAAAAAAGATTATTTGGATTATTAACCCAAGAAGGATATTAACAGGATAACCCCCCTTAAAAAAAGCCAATCAATATGGCTTATTTCCATTGGGGTCCTTAGATTCTCCAACAAGATGCAACCCACAAGTTAGCTAATACTCAGGTATCTACTTACTGCTAGGTGAACAAGGGCAACAGATGTAGTTATTTATTTGAGGCTACAGGAACAGTTATGCTCGTGAAGTCTGAAGAAAATTTTCTAGTATCCCACTGGATACAATTTTTCTCAATTTACAATTGTGGCCTCTTGTTATCCCTGTTGCAGGTATAAAAAATTCCTATCTAATCTTTCATGCTCTTTTATGACTTTATGATTATCTTGTGGGTGTCCCATAGCTCGATCGCTAGCGCACTCAGCTCACACACTGAGGTTCAGAGTTTGAATCTCCTCCGGTATGGCTGGAAAACCTGCTGTTCCTGTTCACCCATCAGTGTAAAATGGGTACCTGGGTATTAGTCGACTGGTGTAGGTCGCATCCTGGGACAAAACTGACCTAATTTGCCCAAAATGCTCAGCATAACAAGCGGCTTTCTATATACAGTAGTAATATATCATTGATGTCAGCTAGGTCTGTATACCATGTACATGTATGTATTTGTAGTAAATAAAGATATTATTCCTAGGTAGTAGGTTGGTAGACAGCAACTGCCCAGGGAGGTACTACCGTCCTGCCAAGTGAGTGTAAAATGAAAGCCTGTAATTGTTTTACATGATGGTAGGATTGCTGGTATCTTTTTTCTGTCTCATAAACATGCAAGATTTCAGGTATGTCTTGCTACTTCTACTTACACTTAGGTCACACTACACATTCATGTACAAGCATATATAAACACACCCCTCTGGGTTTTCTTCTATTTTCTTACTAGTTCTTGTTCTTATTTCCTCTTATCTCCATGGGGAAGTGGAACAGAATTCTTCCTCCGTAAGCCATGCGTGTCGTAAGAGGCGACTAAAATGCCGTGGGCAAGGGGCTAGTAACCCCTTCTCCTGTATATATTACTAAATGTAAAAGGAGAAACTATCGTTTTTCCTTTTGGGCCACCCTGCCTCGGTGGGAAACGGCCGATGTGTTGAAGAAAAGAAAGAAAGATATTATTATTATTATTATTGTTTCCTCTATTCCTCCTATAAGCCAGCATGGACATCTTATCAAACATCTCCACTTGCTCCAATGTCAAACCCATGAATTTTGACTGTGAGCCAAAGGCGTTACCACTACCCTTCAAACAGAACTGTTTGCCATAATCCTTGCGCTCAAGTGCATCCATGTATCAAAGGTTGACTCTTTAATTGTAACTGATTCTCTATCTTCTACTTTAGCTACTGGGTTAAGCTCTGGTATTATCTCTTCCACTTATAACCTTCCTCTCACCAATCTACTCTTTCCCTATCCCCACTTCCCAGTTCACCCCACAAGGGTCTTACCTAAACTCTCTTGTCTTGTCTTGCCTATCATCTATAAATGTTCTCAACTCATTAAGTATAAATTGTGGCATGCTTGCATCAGAAGCCAGACACAGGATTGAGGACAGTAGATTCAGAGTGCACCTTCTGTGGATTCCATCTCACATTGGTTTTCAGATGCATGATAGAACTGATGAATTGGCTAAGTTATATGCTTTCAAAGAGAGTAGATTTACAATCTTGGCTTGTCAGTCAGCAGTTTGAGAACAATAATACGAAAAGAACTTCAACTGAACTTTATTGACTTAAGACTGCGGGAGAGTGACACCAGTCAGTCCATCTATCATCATTCTATCATGCAGGAAGAGCCACATGTCTATGGTGCATCCAACAAAATAAGCAGATTCTTGGATGTCACTACTGCCTGGCTCCGGCTGGGTTACAGGTCACCACCATCAGATGTAGATCAAACAAAATGCAAACTGCCAGATGGACTATTGTCACACCTTGAATCATTATGTACTGGAATGTGATAAAATTAGTGAATTCAGAGACAACTCACTCAGAAATGTTCAAGATATGTCAAAGTATTTTATCCACAGTGATATATTACAAACCATTCTGGAAAAATACCCTGACTTTGTTCATTGTAAATAAAGCTAATATTTGTATTAATAACTCATTGCAATTGTGATCAGGTGTAGACGTGTGAATGGTTCATTACCTTTGCAACTTGTTCAGCTATCAAAACTTTGCGGCCCAGTCCCAAAATCCATTATGTACCTCTGTAATCTTTTTGACTACCACCCACAGGATGGGTATGGGATGCATAATAAAGATATGAAACTAACTAAACACTAAGCCATGAGCCATCTAGTATAATCCACCAAAGTCAGCATGTGATTAATTTTCACAAAGGTCCTTTCTCTCCTAGGTTGACCCAGATTATTATTATAATCATAACCAAGTACTAAACCCATAAGGGACAGGTTGACCCATAAAACCCAACTAACATTTAGGTTAGGTTAGGTAAGGTTCGTCAGGAAACAGAACAAGTGTTTCCTGATGCAGGTCTTAGTCAGATTATGACCCGCCGTTGGAGCTTCTGGTCATCTGCCTGAGACCTTCTGCTGACTTACCGGTCCACCCCTTTAAAAATTATGGTCATAGTTATAACCATTTTGCACACTAACATTTAACACAATGTAGCTCTGTGGTATCTTGTCTGGTTCACAACTGAAGGATCTAGGTTCAATTTTTGGCAATTCAAGATGCATGGGAAAAATTTCTAATATCTATTAGCCCTGTGAAGGGTCGAATTCTGGGGAAGAAGACAAAGGACCCCCACTGGAAATAATCACACTGCTCAAGTTTTCGCATTATCCTGGGTTACTAACCCTGGCTGTCTCCATGAGTCCTTTCCAATAAGAAATACCCATGCAAATGATAAACCTCAAGTTAAATGCATTGCATTGTATATTCGGGCTTTGGGATAGAAATCTTTATTTACAAAACCTCACTACTTCAGCAAATCAAGGAAATAACATGTAAATATTAAAGAAAATGCCTGTTTTACTTTGCTACGACTCATTTACATCTTCATAAATCGCGAAATACCATCAAATAACTCGATTATCACCAATAATCTTACACAAAAATATAAACACTTCAAGGAGGCTGCATTTGTCGTCTGAATGCAATAAGAGTGACTTTTGGTATGATACTTCATTATTAAAATCCTTAGATATGGTTAAAAAACCTACATTTATAACAAATCCTTTTAGTGTCGGTCAATTATGTTCAGAAGATAGTCATAAATGATGGTTATTCTTTTCAGGGGTGAATAATATTAATCCTAAGGCGTGGCTCCGAGCTGTGGTTCGGGATGCGAGAAATGATGTAAACAAGTTGACTCGTCAAGATGTTTCCCATTTTCTTTCCTAATAAAAAAATGCTTGACGGTCATGACCAATTATGGTGCTCAAAATTCCTTTCAACCTCATGGCATATTTAATATACAAGGTTTTCTCAAAAATTTGCTCGAAATAAGCCGGTTTTTACCTATGGACGAAAATACTTTATTGATATACTGGGGCAAGGACCCCAGTGGAAATGAGATACAGCGATTTGATTGGGTTATCCTTGGTTCTGTTCTAGACAATTTACTATATAAACCTTTGTAAAAGTTTAAAAAATATGTATGAGACATAAATAAACATTCACATAAGTGTATTAGAGCAAAGTTTTCTTAAAATTTTAAAGTTAGTAAGTAGTTAGGCTTTGGCAACATACTACAGAATTCTTTTACAATTGTCTTGAATGCAGACATATATGGTGGGCACATACAATGTGCAACACGTACATTTATTTACCCTAAGATAACCCAGTAAAGCCAGTGTGACTTATTTTCATAAAAAATGATGTAGGAAGCACCTGCAGTTGTTTAATAACTTTGTCTTTAAGTTTACATAGGTACAGGTACACACATAAGATATATATATATATATATATATATATATATATATATATATATATATATATATATATATATATATATATATATATATATATATATATATATTAATTGTATATGTATGTATGTCTGACGTCACTGTCATGTTTATTATGAGAGGTTTAGTAAGCAGAAGAGGTGCTGAGTCATGCTGAGTGAGGTGAGAGCCTGAGAGCGGCAACAGCAGCAGGAGAGGCATGTGAGAGAGCCAAGGCAGTGCGCCTGTGCTGAGTGGCGAGGCAGCAGAGGCACCTCATCACCTGCTACAGCTGGCACTGAGTACAGGCACGTGTGTGGCACTCCTAAGAGGCACCATGTCTTCCCAGCAGCTGCGGAAAGTTGTGCTCAGCACTGGCAACATCCTCGAGATGGAGGATATTATTCGCAAGGCCGGACAGACCACTAATGAAGAGGTATTCCTCGATCAATACCCGTTATGGCATCTTCTTACCCTATGATAAACAAGTATTTTTTTAGGAAGGGGGAGTTGACGCATTGCGAAGTTATAAGGTTTGTACCGGGACACTATAAATGGATCACAAATGATGTCATTTTTTTGTGTGTAAATCACTTGTACAAATCAGGTGCCATGGCATGCCAGTGGCTCTCCTTGCATTAGTTTTATAATTGTAACTACCAATACCTATGTATACTTGTAACTTGCAACGAAATAAAATTATTATTATTATTATTGTTGTTGTTAAGGACAAGTTCCATTAGTCTCAGGTAATTACTGCAACAAAACTTGAGCTGCCGAGACAAATTGAAAGTAATATTTTATTCCAGCTGCCCTTTTTATCACCTTATGCAAGCTCAAATTTATCTTGTCACGGTTCACGTTTTCTCAAATATTCGGGTTTGGCATTTTCTTGCGAGTATATTAATCTTCAAACTGTTCAAAATATTACTGGCTTCACGAGGAACCCCTGTCTGAAGCTTTTTTAAAATCTAAATAATGTGTAATATGTCCATCCATTTTTCTCTTGAACAGCCTCCAACTCTTGCCTTTTATTATTACAATATAATTCATTTTTTATTTCATTATGTGGCAAAAATAAAGTAGTTTACATGTAATAAAACATTGTTAGACACAAAATAAAGCCATTAGTATGCAATGCATTTCAGACAAACTAATCCTAAGGCTTAGGTGTTACTTAAAGATTTAGACAGACTATTAAGTAGGATTTCTTATGCAGTTAACTACAATCATAAGTTCCATAAGAAAGGTAGCTAATGAACAAATGGTCAGTTACAAACGTATTACATATTTCAA
>WNWK01044132.1:0-15218 GCA_009830355.1 Cherax destructor | reverse complement strand
CCCTTTTTGTAACTAGTGAATTCCTTACCATTGTACCTTGTTTAGCTATCAAAACTTTGGGGCCCAGTTTTGACCCTATATATACCTCTTAACTGCAAAATTTTGAACTTGTCATGATTGTGACCAGATCCATCTGATTCATTCCCTTTTGTAACTTGCTCAGCTATCAAACTTTGAGGTCAAGCCCCGGGACCCATTATACCTCTGTAATTTTTTTGACCCCGCCCCAATGGGAGGGGTGATAAAAAAGATACAAACTAACAAATACCATGGTTCTGATTTTTTTTTGTTGTTTTTGAAATTTTTTTCCCTTTTTAAGATGGGATTTAAACCAGTCTGTAAACCATCCCGATAGCTTGAATTTTTTAAAAAATACATTTTAAGTATAAGGGCCCTTTTTGCAAGTCTAAAGTTACCATTCCTATGAGGTTCCCTATCGACATTTCAGTTCTCATGTAATCCATCAGATTAATTGATGTCGGTTGAGTAAGATCTCCTGATTGACAGTACACCGCCCTCTCTAGAATTTTGGATATTACACTGAGTATACTAACAGGCCTATAGTTGCTGACATCGGACCTACTATTTTTCTTGAAGATAGGAGTAACTCTGGCCTCCTTGAACCCCTCTGGTACTGTATTAGTGGTGATGGACATATTTATTATGTGAGCAATGGGAATTGCCAGTTCAGAGGCACCATCTTTTAGGAACTTAGACGGGATGTTATCAGGTCCGGTGCTCTTAGTTGGGTTTAACCTGCTTAGTTCTTTTTGCACGAAGTCATGAGATACACTTACTAGTTGACAATTGTTTTGAGTTACCCCTTTATTGATATATTATGTTTTAAACTTATCAGAGTCTGTGTTAAAGGTATTTGATGCAGCTGGTAGCTTATGGAAAAATAAACACAAAAGCAGTATAATGTGATCCTTTATTGACAACGTTTCGCCCACGCAGTGGGCTTTATCGAGTCACAGATAAATCTACCTGGAAAAAGAGTAACATGAGTATTTATAAGATTTAGTCAGGTGGAGAATGCTGGGTCAGGTGGAGAAAGCTGCATGTGACAGTCTTCAAAGTAGTTTAAAACCTTGTGTGACTTAAAGGACCTGTAGTGTTCCATTCTTGAGTTCTATGTGGGATAGCGTTGAAGAAGTTTCTTGGCAATAGGTTCAGCTATGTTGTAGAAGCCGTTGTTCTGGTTGAAGTTGTTGGATATACAGATAAGTGATGATTCCAGGATTCTTCGGTATTGAGTGTTGTCTTCTCTGGCTCGACTAGGCCTCGTAATATCTTCCTCTA
This sequence comes from Cherax destructor, assembly GCA_009830355.1. Taxonomy (NCBI): domain Eukaryota; kingdom Metazoa; phylum Arthropoda; class Malacostraca; order Decapoda; family Parastacidae; genus Cherax; species Cherax destructor. The sequence continues at coordinate 13,916 of WNWK01044132.1, read as the reverse complement.
AAACAAAGATATTAACAAGCAAACGACATCCCCCACCCATCTATTTGCAGGGTGAAAACATTATCTAAGTTAAAACTTACAGATATCTTGGTGTAGATGTACCCTTTACCAAATCCACTATACCACAACTAAATAAAAAATGCAAAGATAAGACTAAATGCTCTTAAAGCTGTTGCTGGCTACAACCCCAACTATGGTGCTAATGTGAGAATCGCGAGAATGATGTACATAGCCTATATTAGGTCCTTAATTGATTATGCTGCTCCCATGTTGATATTAGCTCGAGAAAGTTCTCTCCGACCCTTGGAGTTAATGCAAAATGAAGCTCTCAGAATTATTCTTGGCTGTCCCAAATCTACAAAGGTTCTTAATATGAGGAAAGAGCTTGGTATTACTAGTATCAGTGATAGGATTGTTGAGATTAACACTGTACTTGGTATTAGAATGTTAAGAAATGAACCAGACACTGTCACAATGAATCTTACTAAATGTCTAGAAGTAAATACTCACAGATCTAAATGGATTGTGAAAACATGCAATTACATTAAGTTTTACAACCTGCATGAATTGTATCACTGTAGGCAACAAGAGCATTTCACCCCTCCATGGAAGATGTGTTCATTTAATATCACATACCTGCAAGTCCCTCCCAAGAAGCTCATTGCTAGTAATCCCTTCCTTAAATCACTTGTTAAAGCAACTGCTCAAGGAGAAATTTCTCGCCTAGCTGGTAGTAATAAGTTATCTCAAGTTATATACACTGATCCACAAAGGAGGTGATCAAACAGACCTGAATAATTATAGACCAATTTCTAATTTACCATTGCTTTCTAAAATCTTCGAAAAATTAATTCATAGACAAATCTATTCCTACCTCGTCTCACACAATGTACTCAACCCCTGTCAATTTGGATTCAGGACAAACAAGAGCACAAACGATGCTATTATGCACATGTTGGAGTTAATATATACAGCACTTGAGAAGAAAGAAGTCCCACTGGGAATCTTCATTGATCTACGCAAAGCTTTTGATACAGTCGACCATGATTTACTGCTCACAAAATTAGCACACTATGGTATAAGGGGGCACCCACTCAACTACCTACAGTCATACCTCACCAACAGAAGCCAATACGTGTACACAAATGGAGCGAACTCTTCCACACAACAAATTACAGTCGGAGTCCCTCAAGGAAGTGTCCTGGGGCCACTCCTATTCTTCATTTACATAAATGACCTACCGAATGCATCACAACTACTCAAACCCATTTTATTTGCAGACGACACAACAAATGTCTTCTCTCACCCAAATCCAGTTATACTGGCCAACACTGTTAATGCCGAATTACAGAAAATATCAACATGGATGACGACTAACAAGCTTACTCTCAATACTGACAAGACCTACTTCATACAGTTTGGAAGCAAAGCCACAAATGTTCCACTTAACATAACGCTCAATGGTACACCCATCACAAGACTCACAGAGGGAAAATTCCTAGGAATCCACCTTGACAGTAGCCTTAAATTCCAAACACACATACAACAAATTTCCAAGAAAATCTCAAAGACAGTAGGCATATTATCAAAGATATGCTATTATGTACCACAATCAGCTCTCCTTGCACTATATCATTCACTTATCTACCCATATCTCACCTATGGAATCTGTGCATGGGTTAGTTAGTTAGTTTGATATCTTTATTATGCACCCCATACCCATCCTGTGGGCGGTAGTCAAAAGATTACAGAGGTACATAATGGGTCCAGGGACTGGACCTCAAAGTTTGATAGCTGAGCAAGTTACAAAGGTAATGAACTCAGATGGTCACAATCATGACAAGTTACAAAGGTATTTGCAGATTACAGAGGTACAGTGGACCCCCGAGTTTCGTAAAAACTTCACTCCTGAAGTCTGCTCAAGTGCCATTACCGAACGAATTTACTCCCTTAAGGAAAAATTTCACGTAGGTTAGTCTATTTCAGACCCCCAAAAATACACTTCCACAAGAACTTACAAAATTATACTTACATAATTGCACGATTTCCGGGGTATTCGTTAACCGAGGGTCCACTGTATATATAGGGTCCAGAGACTGGGCCCCAAAGTTTTGATAGCTGAACAAGGTACAATGGTAATTAATTCACTAGTTACAAGTAAATTTACTTACGTCTGTACATGGTTGCACTCATGAACAAATTATAAAGCAATGAGCAATCTATTAGTCTACACCCAGCCACAACTGTAATGAGTTATTGGTGCAAATTTTAATTGTTGGGTCACACACACACACATATACATATACACATACACACGCATACATGTATATACATACACACATACACATACACACATGTACATACACACACACACACACACACACACACGTGTCAATGCTTTATTTACAGGGAGCAAAGTCAGGGTATTTTTCCAGAATGGTCTGTAATATACCACTGTGGATAAAATACTTTGACATATCTTGAACATTTCTGAATGAGTAGTCTCTGAATTCATTAATTTTATCGCACTCAGTGCATGGGGATCAACAACATTAAATCACCTTAGACCACTCATAACACAACAAAAGGCCGCAGTCAGAATGATAACAAATTCCCACTCTAGACAGCATACTCCATCAATATTCAAAAGTCTCAAACTACTCACCGTAAAGAACATTCATAACTTACTCTTGTGCCTACTACATATATAAAACTTTACACTCTAATATAAACCCTCCGCTCAAAATTCTCCTCACCAACTTTAATAGGACCCATGACCACAACACAAGACACAGATCACTTTTTGATATACCCCGTGTTCATATCAACCTATGTAAAAATTCTATGCACATAAAGGGCCCCAGAATCTGGAATTCACTACCAGTAAATATTAAGATAATCTTGTCTGAAAATCAATTTAAGACTCAACTCAAAAACCACCTACTCACCCAAAACTAAATGATCATACTATAAACTACTCTGAAAAATGTTCATTATTACTTTCCTATACGATAATCTCAATTTTCAATAATATGTTACTGTTATGTTACCCCCTACTCAATCAAAACTAAATACTCATATTATAAGTTAATGTCAAAAATGCTCAATGTTATTTTCCTTAAGATAATCTCAATTCCATATTACCATTACTGTAACAATCTATTATCATTATATAATAATTTAAACAGTAAAATTTCATCATGTAATTTTGAAAACAATATTTAACTAGAATAAACTCAATAAATTTCTCTAATAATAAGTACATAGTCTTTAAGTTACTAGAATAAGCTGCCCCTAATGCCATGGCATGTCAGTGGCTCTCCTTGCACTCAATTTACATTGTAACTAACAATACCTATGTAATCTGCAATCTGCAACGAAATAAAATTTACTTTACTTTACTAAACAGGAGTCTTCTGACATGGCTGCATCTGCTCTGGTTGCCACCGCCTTGTTAAGAACAATAATAATTTTTTTGAACTAGGCATAAGAATTAACAACTGGGCGTCTACACTGCAAACTGAATTGTTTGCAATCCTAATGGCACTAAAGCTAACTTATGACACTGAGCTTGACTCTATCATCATTACTGATTTTATGTCATCATTGAAGGCTCTTGACTCATATAATGACTCCAACAACATGCTCATTGGAGAAGCCAGGTATAGATACTCAAAAATCCGGGACAAAGGAATTAATATACAATTGCTATGGATTCCGTCACACATTGGATTACTCCTTCATGATAAAGTTGATATGTTAGCCAAGAAGAGCACCCATAAGGATAATGTAAAATATAATTTTGGTATATCTGTGTCTAGCATTAGGAATAATATTAGGAGAGAAATAAATAATGAAAATGATAGCTATAGGAATGCAGTTAGAAGCCTGAGTAGATCTATAACCCACTATGATAACATGAACGTAGATAAGTATGTTTATGGAGCAACTTGCAATGTGAACAGACTGACTGATGTTGTAGTGGCCAGGCTTCGGCTTGGCTACAAGTACTTCTGGCAGTTTGGGAGATACACAGATGATGATCAAACTAAATGCAAATTATGTGATCAGGCATATGGTCACTGTCTTGAACACTATGTGCTGAATTGTCCACTTAATGAGAAATATAGAGATAGACAGTATAATAACCTATGTGACATGTCAAGATATCTTATTAGTGAAGGTAGGATACCACTTATACTAAGCAAATTTCCTAAATTTGCTTGTAACAGATAAGTGAACTGTAGATATAAATCCAAATTAATTTCCATGAACGTGCCTATCTGTACTCTCCTAGTTGTACTCACCTAGTTGTGGTTGCAGGGGTCGAGTCATACCTCCTGGCCCCGCCTTTTCACTTGCCGCTACTGGGTCACTCTCCCTGCGTCATGAGCTTTATCATACCTATGCTTAAAGCTATGTATTGAGCCTGCCTCTACTACATCGCTTCCTAAATTATTCCACTTCCCGACCACTCTGTGACTGAAGAAATACTTCCTAACATCTCTGTGATTCATCTGAGTCTTCAGCTTCCAACTGTGTCCCATTGTTGCTGTGTCCCATCTCTGGAACATTCTGTCTCTGTCCACTTTGTCAATTCCTCTCAGTATCTTATATGTTGTTATCATATCCCCCTATCTCTACTGTCCTCCAGTGTCGTCAGGTCGATTTCCCTTAACCTCTCCTCATAGGACATACCCCTTAGCTCCGGGACTAGTCTTGTTGCAAACCTTTGCACTTTCTCGAGCTTCTTCACGTGCTTGGCTAGGTGTGGGTTCCAAACTGGTTTCTGCATACTCCAGTATGGGCCTAACGTACACAGTGTACAGGGTCTTGAACGATTCTTTATTAAGATGTCGGAATGCTGTTCTTAGGTTTGCTAGGCGCCCATATGCTGCAGCAGTTATTTGGTTGATGTGCGCCTCAGGAGATGTTCTTGGTGTTATACTCACCCTAAGATCTTTTTCCTTGACTGAGGTTTGCAGTCTCTGGCCCCCTAGACTGTACTCCGTCTGCGGTCTTCTTTGCCCTTCCCCAATCTTCATGACTTTGTACTTGGTGGGGGGGTTGAACTCCAGGAGCCAGTTGTTGGACCAGGCTTGCAGCCTGTCCAGATCCCTTTGTAGTTCTGCCTGGTCCTCGTCCGATTGAATTCTTCTCATCAACTTCACATCATCTGCAAACAGGGACACTTTGGAGTCTATTCCTTCCGTCATGTCGTTCACAAATACCAGAAACAGCACTGGTCCCAGGACTGACCCCTGTGGAACCCCGCTCGTCACCGGCGCCCACTCTGACACCTCTCTAAGTACCATGACTCGCTGCTGTCTTCCTGATAGGTATTCCCTGATCCATTGTAGTGCCTTTCCTGTTACCCCTGCCTGGTCAATTGATAATGCGAGCACAGATGGGCATGTTTGTGGAGCAACTTGCAATGTGAACAGACTGACTGATGTTGTAGTGGCCAGGCTTGGGCTTGGCTACAGGTACTTCTGACAGTTTGGGAGACACAGATGATGATCAAACTAAATGCAAATTATGTGATCAGGCATATGGTCACTGTCTTGAACACTACGTGCTTAATTGTGCACTTATTGAGGAATATAGTGATAGACAGTATAATAACCTATGTGACATGTCAAGATATCTTATTCATGAAATAAGATACCAATTGTACTAAGCAAATTTCCTAAATTTGCTTGTAACAGATAATTGAAATGTAGATATACACCCAAATGTACAATTGTTAACCCTTTGGGGCCTAGTGCCTAGGCCTTTTGTGTATCCATATGCTCTTGCGCTACCGTCCACAGGATGGATATGGGGTGCACAATAAACTAGCCACTTCGGTGGCAAAATCTAAAAATCTAATCTAGCTGTCAAAATGACATATTATACCATTACTCACCACCCTCACTGCTTGTCAACCTGTCAACACAAATGGGGTCGCATGTCTTCTTCCCCACAACCTTCCTTCGTTTCCTACCTACCTTCCTAGCTTCCTTCATTCCTTCCTTTCTTTCTTCCTTCCTTTCCTACTTATTTCCTTCCTTCCTTCCTCTCATCTCTTCCTTCCTTCCTTTCTTTCTTCCATTCTTAATTACTTCCTTATTTCCTTTCCTCCTTCCTTACTTCTTCTTTCCTTCCTTCCTTTTCTCCTTCCTTCCTTCCTTTCCTCCTCCCTTACTTCTTCTTTCCTTCCTTCCTTTCCTCCTTCCTTCCTTTCCTCCTTCCTTACTTCTTCTTCTTTCCTTCCTTCATCTCATCTCATCTCTTCCTTCCTTCCTTTCTTTCTTCCTTCCTTCCTTACTTTCTTTCTTTCTTCCTTCCTTTCTTTCTTTCTTTCTTTCTTCCTTCTGGTATCCTGGGCATTGCTTTCGGTCACAAACTCCTCAAAACCATGAAATTCATCTTCAGAGACACTTCCATCTGTGTTAGAGCTATTACTGGGGAAGAGAAGAGTCCCAGAAGTGCCAAGGAGTCAGATAATTCTTACCGCTAGGCATGCTGAAGAAGGAATACTGAAATGGCGTTCCCACAATGCACCACTGGCTGCCCGATTTTTTTTATATGGTGCACACTGACCATGGAGACCCATTCTCTCACATGTGGGCCTACCAGCTTTCTCCTGCTTGATTTGAAGCTGCTAGAATTTATGCGTTTTAATACGTCAAACACATTGGCTCGGAAGACGTATATATATGACAAAAACAGTCAAAGGGTTAAACCCACATGTATGTACTATAGCATCATGAGGCACGCTTTCCTCTCCTTGCTAGAGTTCTTGTTGCAACTACACAGAGTTAAACGAGAGTAATTACTTTATCTACAAGTTGGGACTATGTATTAGGAATTCTAGTCTATAGCTAGATAACAAGAAACCTACCTCTTGTATTGAATACTGTTGCAATGTGTAGCAAGGAAGAGATATAAAGCTGAGTTCAACATATCCTTTGTGGGGATGATGATGAGTGCGACGGGCCTCAGATTGCTTCGAGGAGCGAAGGGGACGTATGTCACAAGGCCTTTGCCTCTTTATCGTTAAAAGACAAAAGGACAGTAGTGACCAGTGCGTTCTTGACTCTTGTTCATTCTGACACTCTCAGGAAACTAGAAAAGTTAGCGTAGTTCCCTTATACGAGTCAGGAAATTCACAGTAGAACTAATCACATAGTGTTTATTGCATCTCCGTGTTCTCCCTGCTGTGGATAATACCATCAAACTATGAACAAATGATGGTACTGAATGGTAAAGTGCAACCGGTATTGCGAGTGATTGCAATGAACATTCCCGAAGTAGTGGTGAACATTAGTGCAACATTCCCCGAGACACTCGAGCCTTCAGTCAAGTCACTGATATCAGCCTTAATGGTGCTGTCAATGCCATAAGCTCACGTTACACAAGCAAGGTAAGTCTTAATCTCACTTGTAATGCCAAATATAAACTGCAGTTTTAGGCAGACACAAGGTGATTCAGACTGTCCTATTCCAGGCCGTAATATATGGGTGATACACCCAAACCAAGTGAGTACCACTAAGCATTTCACATAATTATGAAATGCCGAGATATACACTCCTTTGGGGCAAATTGGTATCTAACCACTTGTTAATCCACAGCCACAGTGGACCTGAAATGGCACCCCGAAAGGATGGCCAAGGAGAGGCTGCTGGACATCATGCTGTTAACAAATAAGTACCTATTGCTACATGTTGTTTCATGCAGGAAAGTGTACTTATCTAACCAGTTCTCCACAAGTCGCTTTAAAATAAATCAGGAAATCTGGCTCAAGTCCCGCCATTATTGTACAAACGAGTGACTCATGTTCTTTCTCCCGCTATTTCATTACTCTTTAACAAAACACTAGAAACCAGCACTTTCCCGACACTACTCAAGATAGCAAGGGTTACACCAATACACAAAGGTGGTAATCCCACAGATGTAAACAACTATAGGCCAATATCGAACTTACCGTTGCTATCCAAAATCTTTGAGCAACTCATGCACAAGAGATTATACTCCTTTATAACAACACAAAGCATCCTCAACCCCTGTCAATTTGGCTTCAGGAAAAGTAAAAGCACAAATGACGCAATTGTAAAAATGCTAGACTTGCTTTACACAGCACTTGAAAAAAATGAATATCCATTAGGACTCTTTATCGACCTGAGGAAAGCTTTTGATACAGTAGATCACAGCATCCTGCCCCACAAACTTGATCATTATGGTATAAAAGGCCACGCACTTACATATTTCAAATCCTCCCTTAATAACAGATATCAATACTTGTCTATTAAGGACACAACCTCATCAATAAGACCACTGGATACTGGAGTACCACAGGGAAGTGTCATTGGTCCCCTGCTCTTCCTCTTTGTAGTGGTTGTAGGTTAATAAAACCCCGAGTAACCATAACAATGTACTCTCCAGGGCCGCTCCATAACAACAACAACAATAACAAAACAATTATAAATAACTGAACCAAACAAAACATAGTATTCAATCCTCCTACTGCTCCCAACCCCTTACATTCCTCCTTTTCTAAATTACATTATATCATCCAATTTATAAATCCAACCTATATGGAGGTTTGACAACTCTGCTGGAACGCCAGAGAATTGGAGGGTTTGCAATGTCCTGAGGTGCCTCCTCTTCTCTCACCCGGCTGGTTCCCTTATCAAACCTCCCAGGAGGTTCTTCCTGTATGCTAACCTGCTCTTTAAGTTTATTACCAGTATTATCTGTTGTGGGCAGTTCCTTTAAACCACTCCTTACTGCTTCTGGTACTGTTGTAATCAGTGGTTGCTCTCCACTTCTAAACCTTGGCATGAGCTGATCTATATGCCTTTTCCATATCATGTTACCAAACCTTCTAATTAACACTTTATAATTCCTAACCCCTAATACCTCCACAATTTTTCCTTCTACCCAAGGGTCACCTTTCCCAAAGTTCCTTGCATACACAGCATCATCAACTTTAAAATGCTTCACCACTCCTTGAAGGTCACCAGCAGGCCTGTTAGGCAATGAATTGTCCTCTTTAACATGACATTTGACAGCCAATACAGGGACTTTGAAATTCCTATGAAACATCATTTCTGCTGGTGTCTTATTTGTGGAGGAATGAACAGTTTTCCTATGGTTATATAAAAACCTACATAATCTGGTATTGAGAGAACCTTTTGTAAACTTGTGTAAACTTTCCTTCAATGACCTTACCACCCTCTCTGCCAGACCATTTGATGATGGATGGTATGGGGCTGGAGTAACATGTTCAATACTATTCTTACTAAAAAAGGCTTCCAGCTCTTGTGAGACAAAATAAGCAGCATTATCTGACACAACTGTGTCTGGTAACCGAAAATTACAAAAGGATTTCCTCAGTAACTCAGTAGTAACTGTGGATGTCATGGAACTAGTTACTTACACATCTAAGAATTTTGAAAAGGAATCCACAATTACCAAAAAATATTTGCCCTCAACAGGACCTGCATAGTCTATATGCACTCTAGACCATGGTGTCCCAGTGCTGGGCCAAGATAGGACAGGAGATGAATTTGGCTTAAAATTCTGAAAACAAATGGGACAACTCTTTGTTACTTCTGCAATATCTTGGTCCATCTTTGGCCACCAGACCCACTGCCTAGCTTCTGCTTTCATAGCATTGATACCATTATGACCTATATGCAGATGCTCCAATACCTTACATCTCAATTTTGCAGGCACTACTACTCTATTCCTATACAATAATACATTATCATGAACAGTCAGATCTGATTTGACTGAATTATATTCAGATAAAAATACACTGCTTTTACACCATCCATATTTAACATTATTTACTACTTGGGATAATACAGCATCTATCCCAGTTTCCTCTTTGATTTTGTCAAATGATAAGTGTTTGAAATCGAGGAACTCTACTAATCTCACATATTCCGAAGGTATACCTGATTCTAAGCTGTGATCTTCAATAGGTAATCTACTAAATGCATCTGCAATAACATTTTTCTTACCAGCTTTGAATGACAATTCATAATCATACTGAGCTAATAACAGAGCCCAACGCTGAATTCTGGCATTTGCATTTACTGGAATATGTTTTCCTTTTCCAAACAACCCTAGCAATGGTTTATGATCTGTGCGAGCAACAAACTTTCTCCCTAGCAAAAAATATCTGAATTTTTTAACAGCATACACCAAAGCTAGACCTTCTTTATCAAGTTGAGAATAATTCTGTTCTGCTGGAAAAAGTTTCTTACTAGCAAAATACACAGGTTTTTCCTGGCCATTTACTACCTGGATAAACACACATCCAACACCCACAGAAGAAGCATCAACCTCAATTATTAATGAATGCTCTCCCGTAAAATAAGTCAACAAAACTGAACACTCCAATTGTTTTTTAATCCTTTGAACAGCTTCCTCTTCCACTGAAGACCACTCAAATGTAGCCCCCTTTTTTAACAAATCATACAGTGGTGCCAAAATTAAAGAAAAGTTCTTAATAAACTTACAATAATATGTCACCATCCCCACAAAGGACTGAACTTCTCCTACAGACGTAGGTGAAGGTAAATTCACAAGAGCCTCCACCTTCTGAGAAGAAGGTTTAATACCTTCCCCTGAAATTTCATACCCCAGATATGCAATAGATCTGGCTTTCAACATTGACTTATCCTTATTCAGTACTACATTATGCTCTTGTAAAATACTCGAACACCTGCCTGAGTCTGACATCATGCTCAGCTTCTGTGGCACCACATAATATATCATCTAAATAGGATACTACCCCATCCAGTTTAACAAACAAGTGGGAAATAAATTTTTGGAAAATACCAGGAGATGAGGAAATTCCAAATGGTAATCTCTTATATTTAAAAAATCCCCTGTGGGTATTAATTACTAAAAGCTGTTGGCTCCTCTCATCTACAGGTATCTGTAAATAAGCATCTTTTAAATCTAATTTTGTAAATATTTTACCTTTACCCACTACAGACAATAATTCCTCAATCCTGGGTAAAGGATATCTTTCACAATAAATTTGTTGATTTACATATTTAAAATCCCCACATATTCTCATAGACTTAGAGTCAGCCTTCAGTACTGGTACAATAGGTACAGACCATTCACTATGCGATATAGGCTCAATAATGCCTTTCTTCACTAAGTTTTCTAATTCTTTCTCAATCATCTCTTTGTGAAAAAATGGTACTGGCCTTGCCTTCACAAACTTAGAAACAGCCTCCCTTTTCACATGAATTTTGGCCACAAAGCTGGAGATAGGTTTACTAGAATCTACCCTAAAATTATCTAGCATTTCTTCAGCACTGTCTAGTTTGTTAATTTTGGTAGATTCATCCAATCCAGCAAGGTAAATCCCTACCTTTTGCATGAGGTCTTTCCCACACAAGTTACTATTACTGGATTTCACTACATAAAACACTTGTGACACCTCTAATTTATTATATCTCACCGGCAAAACCACCTGTCCCAGAAGGTTTATTTTCCAATTATCATATGCAGTTACCCTCCTAGAACATGGTTCAATGTGCCCCTTTACTGCCTCTACCCAGTCTTTGGATAAAGTCGAGATGGACGCCCCACTGTCAATCTCAAAAGGGACCATTGGATTGTTAATGATAAACCCATATTTTTCTGCCTTCATGGAAAACACTCTATCCTCTAAGGCATATAAGCTCATCACTTCCTCATCTGCGGAACTATCACCGCCATCCAGCACCTTAACTGACTTTGTTCTAGGATATCTAGGTGACTGCTGTGTCCTTCCTGTCCTGTTTTTGTCAATACTCGAATTTGATACAGCCTTAGGAGACACTTTTGAAAATTTCTCTCCACACACTCTTCTCAAGTGGCCTTTCTTATGACACTTATTACAGAAAAAGTCTTTAAACCTACAAGTACTACTACTGTGCTGGAACCCACAATGTTTACATTTCACAGCATTAATCACTTGACCGCAGGAGCAGAGTTCTGATCTGTAACAAATGCCTGTTCCAAGTTCAAAAGTTTGTCAAATAGTTTTGCAGACTGCACACTTTGCAAATCCAAGTTTTCTGCAACTAGGTGAGGAAAATACACTTCATACACCACTGCCATAAACAACTGGTCCCTCACTCTGGGGTCAAATTGTCCCCCAAAGGTACAGTTCACAGCCAATGCTTTTAAATCTGTATATAATTCATGCAAGGACTCACCCTGTCGTTTCTTCCTCTGCTGAAAAGCCAACAAACTGTGGTGGTAGGCTGGTTTCACTGCATAATAACTTTTCAGTGCCACGACCAAGTCGTCGTAACGCTCGTGTGTGGTAAATCTGGTGCACACACATTACCTAAAACACTGTAAGTTTCTGATCCCAGGGACACTAGCAAGAAATTCCTCTTGTTATCTTGCTCTTTAATTCCTAAGTGAGCGAAATTGAGCTTCCAACAAGCTTAGCCAAAGCTCCAAAGAAATCTTACGTGGGTCGAAAGGGTCCAACCTTCCGTGTGATGCCATCGTCACTTGTTGCTGCTGCTGTAGATTCTCGGCTGCCAATATCCCTACTACTTCAGGTCACATTGGCCCACTATCCTTGGTTCTGATGATCCCATCCTCGTCGCCACTGTAGTGGTTGTAGGTTAATAAACCCCGAGTAACCATAACAATGTACTCTCCAGGGCCGCTCCATAACAACAACGACAATAACAAAACAATTATAAATGACTGAACCAAACAAAACATAGTATTCAATCCTCCTACTGCTCCCAACCCCTTACACTCTTATACATCAATGATCTTCCTAATGTATCACAACACCTTAAACCTCTTTTCTCTAAACTAGCAATATTGACAAAACCTTCTACATTATGTTTAGGAGCAGAACAGGTAATGCCCAGCTGAACATTATGATTGACAGCACTCTTATTGCTAAACATAATGAGGCAAATTCCTGGGTCTGCACCTTGACAGCAACCTGAAATTCAACACCCATATCCAACACATAACAAAACAAGTATCCAAAACAGTCAGCCCTACTCACACTATACTATTCACTCATTTGTCCCTACCTCACCTATGCTATTTGTGCATGGGGATCAACAGCAGCAACCCACCTAAAGCCAATAATAACCCAACAAAAGGCTGCAGTAAGAATTATCTTGCAATCCAATGCTAGAGAACACCCCCTCCCCCTCCACTCTTCAAAGACCTAACTTACTCACTGTACAGAACATTCACACCTACTACTGTGAAACCTACATTTACAGAACCATAAATTCTAATATTAACCCTGAACTAAAACACTTTCTTAATAGGTGGAACAGACCCACAGACACAATACCAGACACAAAAATCTCTATGACATTCCTCGTGTCCAGCAAAAATCTCTACAAAAACTCAATGTACATAAAAGGGCCTAAAATCTGGAACTCCCTGCCCGGAAACTCTAGAAGCACAGACTCGACCACCATTATGAAAACTACTGTTAACCCTTTGGGGGTTTCAGGACCCTCTCCGAATCTCGTTCTCAGGGTCGCAGAATTTAAAAAAAAAAAAAATTCTTATGAAATGATAGAGTTCTCTTTTCTAAATCTAATAGGCTAAAAAATACATTTTTGCGATCAATACTTACCGAGATATAGAGGACTGAAGTTGACAGAAAGTGAACCACTTACGGCAACATCGCCGACTGTCTGTCACCCTGTAATAGTTTTTTTTTTTTTATACTTTTATCTTTTATTTTTTGTCAAGTAACTTTTATGTCCTGTGAGACCAATACTATAAACCATATTTTGTATATATACACTCCTTGTATACTACACAATAACTGCTGGCTGGCTGGCTGACCAGCTGGCCGGCTGGCTTGCTGACCAGCTGGCTGGCTGGCTGGCTAGCTGACCAGCTGGCTGGCTGGCTAG
>WNWK01044131.1:0-15218 GCA_009830355.1 Cherax destructor | reverse complement strand
GATGTAGCTGAAATTTTGGCAGTAAAGATTGAAAACCAAAACCTTGTCATTGTGGTTGTATACAAGCTTCCTGATGCAGTTTCCCAACAATTTCAGGAATAGTTTGAAAATTGACCACTGTCTGGAAAATCTAACAACTCTGGCCCAAACATCTTGCTGCTGAGTGATTTCAACTTAAGACACCTAAAATGAAGGAATGTAGCAAATAACCTCAGGAGGCAGCAGCAGCTCAAATGAAAATTCACACACAAAGCTAATAAATCCTGCAACACATTCATTAAACAAGCAAATAATAGAGCCAAAATTTTGAAAATACACTTGACCTCATCTTCACTAATAATGATGATCTGGTATGTAATATAACAGCATCAAAGACAATACACTCAGACCACAACATCACAGAATACAGACGTTTAGGTGTAGGGCTCATGACCAGAAATAATGAGATCAGTTATGAGGGTGCCTTCAAAAATTCAACTTCGATAACAGAAGCATACAGTGGGATCAAGTCAGCCATGTCTTGAATGAAACAACTGGGAAGATATCCTAAACAACACACATCCGAACCTTTGCCTAGAAAGAAAAAAGAAGAGAAGATGTAAACTAGAGAGAACGCTCCTCTACAGGTGAAGGTGAAGAATCAGAGCTGTTGAAAGGGGCCAGATATCTGAAATACGAAGGAGACACTGGTCAGAGAAAAAAAAAAAAATCAAACCTAAGCTAAGGGATCATACAGGAGCCAAGAAACACACTTAAGAACTTAAAGCCATAAAAATATAAAAAAAAAAAAATTCTTTTCTTATGCCTATTTAGAGCAAAAACACATCTCAATACTGGACCCCTACTTAAATGGGATAGACTTACACAGATGACAGCAAAGAAATGAGATACTGAAGTCCCAATATGACTCGGCATTTAGTGAGCTACTAACCAGACTAAGAGTCGACAAACTAAATCAGGTTGGCTATTTCTTCAATACCTTGGTCCACTTCAGCACTAAACTTATAAAGACCTAAGACCGATACTAAGATAAAAAAAAAATTGCATGATTTTTTTTATTGATCAAAGGTTCTAGGAAGGGCCTGCAGGTAAAGAAACTAATTTTTTTTTTTAAAGGCTCTGAATTTATACAGAAATAACGCTACTCATGTACTTACTTACTAATGAGATGTCTGGCATCGAGACCTTTCTTTTACCACTCTCCATATCAATTCCAATGTTGGTAGTGGCAAGTTGAAGACACTCGTCTCCCATCTGATTTCTGGTTTCAGATTTTACTTGTTTCATGGTAGAAAACGTACATTCACATACTATATATGTATGTACTACTGAACACTGAATGCACCTTTAGTACAAAGTCTCTCATCTTGGGGAAACAATCCTTGAAGACAGTAGGAGCTGCCAGAAGGACCGGTTTTTATCTCCAACACGCAAGTTATACTTTTGTACCATACTGATCATTATTACTCTCTTTAATCATCTTCCAGTGGTCTGTCTCGCGTAACCCAAACAATCCATACAGGATTCATTAAATAAGTGGATCTCGTCAGATCTCGTCAGATCCAAGAAATAAGGAAACCATTGACTGGTTTCAAAACTGGTATCCTTGTCCGGATTCAATAAGCGGACGGAGTTTTAGGGGACCTTATCAAACACCCAAACAATAACAATAACAATAACTTAAAGAGGTAAGATTGTCCAAACACTTACACATGCAAATAAAATAGATACGATACAAATAAACGGATCACCACTTCAGGGAAGCTATTAGTAGAATATACAGTAAAGCAACCAACAAAATCACTCATGAAACCCTGTGTAGTATGCAAACAAACAAGCAAACGTTCCACTGCATGGATTACATGCAACTTTTGTGGTAAATGCTGCCATGCCCCTTGTGTAGGCATTCAAGAATCTACTACACGAGATATTAAACAAGGGAAGTGTTTTTGGGTATGTCCAAATGAGACCGAACTGTGGAATAAAATCACATCGATATTAAAAGATGACAACACCAAATCGGACTTCATAAAAAACATGACAGCTTTCTATAACAGTTGGGAAAGTAAAAAATCAGGGCCAGATTGGGCTACCGCCCCTGGTACAGATGTTGAAATAGTAGCCATTAAGTGTAAGAATGGAGAAATAAATGATGGTGACCTGAAGAGGGACAGTAGCTCTAGTGAAATAAATGATGGGGAAACAGGTGTAGACAAGGACACACATAAAACAAGTGTTACAAACTAGCAATACCACGGTAGACAGTAAACAAGGGGATGCCCAGGGAAATACTAAAGATAAATTACCGGAAAAAGTTGAAGGCTTCATTGTTAGCACTAGTAACGAAGACAGACACGAGACAGGAACATACCCACCAATGGGGAACACAGTCACAAAAAACCAGGGCAAACGGAAACCAGGCCTATGTGAATATTATGCACTTGGTATCTGCAGGCATGGAAAATCTGGGAAATCAGATGGGACATGCAATTATGATCACCCCAGAAAATGCCGTGCCCATATGAAAACAGGCAAATGCAACCTCCCGTCCTGTAAGTTTTTTCACCCTGAAATGTGCCACACATCAATTCAGGAAAGACAGTGCTATAACTTATATTGCCAGGCATACCACCTAAAGGGTACGAGGCGACACAGAACATCCAGACCATGGCAAAACCTGGGTAGTCACAGCCACTCCGGAGAGAGGTTTTTTAGTGCCAGGAAGGAAAAAAAGCTGGCAGGAAATGACAGAAATTGTACACCAACTGCATTACAACAGATATTAGTGACAGGAAAAAAGACCCCCCCCCCCAATACCACCAATCCAACTACATTCATCTTTGCTAATATACAGGGTCTAAAGCCAGCAACAAACAACAAGGTACCTTACATTGTGGACTGCTTACAGAGTCAAATGCTACGTTTGGCTTTCACAGAGACCCACATAAGAGATCACTTGGACAATGAAATATGGATCCCGGCTACAACCTATACAGGTGTGACAGAGTGAACAGGCAAAAAGGGGGGGTTGGCCTGTATATCACAGAGTCACTTATATATTCAGAACTACTAAATACCTCAAATGATGTAGTTGAAATATTAGCAATAAAGGTCGAGAATCAAAACCTGGTCATCGTGGTTGTCTACAAGCCCCCGGATGCAACGTCCCAACAATTCCAGGAACAGCTTCTGAAAATTGAGCACTGTCTGGAAAATCTTCCAGCCCCCTGCCCCAACATCTTGCTACGGGGATTTCAAACTCAGGCACCTAAAATGGAGGAACATTGCAAACAATGTGGTAGCAGAGATAACACCAGGAGGCAACTCAGATGAAAATTCACACATGCATGAACTTTTAAATCTCTGCACCAAATTCACCTTAAACCAGCAAATAGTAGAGCCCACAAGATTAGAGAATACGCTGGACCTCATCTTCACCAACAACGATGATCTGATACGAAATGTCATCAAAAACAATATACTCAGATCACAACATAATAGAGGTCCAGACATGCATGCGGGGAGCCCCAGATCAACAAAATGTGATCAGCCGCGAGGGAGCTTTCTCCAAATTCAACTTCAATAACAAAAACATAAGGTGGGACCAAGTAAACCAAGTCCTAAATGATATAAACTGGGAAGATTGCCTAAGCATCACGGATCCTAACCTATGTCTAGAACAAATTAACTCTGTGGTACTTGAGGTTTTCTCAAGGCAAATTCCCTTAAGGAAAAGGAGGAGAAGATGCAAACTAGAAAGAGAGAGGCGCTCCCTATACAGGCGAAGGCAAAGAATAACGGAGCGGCTACAGGAGGCCAATATCTCTGAAATACGTAGGGAGACACTAGTCAGAGAAATAGCAAACATCGAATTAAAACTAAAGGAATCTTACAGGAATCAAGAGATGCGGGAAGAACTAAAAGCCATAAATGAAATTGAAAGAAACCCAAAGTATTTCTTTTCCTATGCAAAATCAAAGTTGAGAACAACAACCAGTATTGGGCCCCTACTTAAACGGGATGGGTCCTACACAGATGACAGCAAGGAAATGAGTGAGTTACTAAAGTCCCAGTATGACTCAGTTTTTAGCGAGCCACTAACCAGACTGAAAATCGAAAACCTAAATGAACTTGACAGACGCATGCCTTTCTGACATCACCACGACGCCAAATGACTTCGAAAAGGCAATAAATGACATGCCCATGCACTCCGCTCCAGGCCCAGACTCATGGAACTCCGTGTTCATCAAGAACTGCAAGAAGCCCCTATCACATGCTTTTTAACATCCTATGGAGAGGGAGCATGGACACTGGGATCGTCCCTCAGTTACTAAAAACAACAGACATAGCCCCACTCCACAAAGGGGCAGTAAAGCAATAGCAAAGAACTACAGACCAATTGTGCTAACGTCCCATATCATAAAAATCTTTGAAAGGGTTCTAAAGCAAGATTCCACCCATCTAGATACCCATCAATTGCACAACCTAGGGCAGCATGGGTTTAGAGCAGGTCGCTCCTGTCTGTCCCAACTACTGGACCACTACGACAAAGTCCTGGATGCTCTAGAAGATAAACAGAATGCAGATGTTATATACACAGATTTTGCAAAAGCCTTTGACAAGTGTGACCATGGTGTAATAGCACACAAAATGCGTGATAAAGGAATAACAGGAAAAGTTGGTAGATGGATCTATAATTTCCTAACATGTAGAACACAAAGAGTAGAGTCAACAGAGTAAAGTCTGAGGCAGCTACTGTGAAAAGCTCTGTTCCACAAGGCACAGTACTTGCTCCCATCCTATTCCTCATCCTCATATCAGACATTGACAGGGATATAAGCCACAGTGCTGTGTCTTCCTTTGCAGATGACACCCCAATCTGTATGACAGTGTCCACCGTTGAAGACACTGCAAGACTCCAAGCAGACATAAACCAAATCTTTAAATGGGCTGCAGAAAACAATATGAAGTTCAATGATGAGAAATTTCAATTACTCAGATACGGAAAACGTGAAGAAATTAAAATCTCATCGGAGTACAAAACTAATTCCAACCACACAATAGAGCGAAAAACTAATGTCAAAGACCTGGGAGTGATCATGTCAGAGGATCTCACCTTCAAGGACCATAACAAAGTAGCAATTGCATCTGCTCAAAAATGACAGGATGGATAATGAGAACCTTCAAAACCAGGGATGCAAAGCCCATGTTGACACTTTACAGATCGCTTGTTCTATCTAGGCTGGAATATTGTGCACACTAACTGCACCTTTCAAGGCGGGTGAAATTGCTGACCTTGAAAATGTGCAGAGAACCTTCACCGCACGCATAAGTGCGATAAACCACCTCAACTACTGGGAACGCTTGAAGTTCCTAAACCTGTACTCTTTAGAACGCAGGCGGAGAGATACATTATTATATACACATGGAAAATTCTCGAGGGCTTAGTACCAAACTTGCACACAAAAATCACTCCCTACGAAAGCAAAAGACTCGGCAGGCGATGTAACATCCCCCAATGAAGAGCAGGGGTGCCACTAGCACGTTGAGGAAAACACAATAAGTGTCAGGGGCCCAAGATTGTTCAACTGCCTCCCAGCATACATCAGGGGATTACCAACAAACCCCCGGCTGTCTTCAAGCAGGCACTGGACAGGCACCTCAAGTCGGTACCTGACCAGCCAGGCTGTGGTTCGTACGTTGGACTGCGTGCGGCCAGCAGTAACAGCCTGGTTGATCAGGCTCTGGTCCAACAGGAGGCCTGGTCCAACCGGGACGCAGGGCGTTGACCCTGGAATTCTCTCCAGTAAACTCCAGACCAACTTCCAAAAACTCTCTTGATTTTCATTTTTCTTTGCAAGCAACAATGGAACAGATGCAGTTCACACAGTTCAAGCTGAAGTCCTGGTAACTGTGTCTCCATATAACTTCCATGGGGTTGTTAAATAAAAGAAGACTGGGTTTCTGATTTCCAAAGTCTCTAAATCTTTTCTCAAACTCACTACATAAAATTTCAAATTTTTGACAAAAACATGAAAAGTCAGACTCGATATCATCTGAGTTCACGACAAAAGTAACGTGTCTTGAGATCTTTCTTTCTTAAACACACACAATAGCTGCAGCTTCTAAGGAAAGCTTCAATGTGTCCAACTACAGTGGAACCTCGGTTCTCGTCTTTAATTGTTCCAGAAAGACTGACGAAACCGAATTCAACGAAACTGAAGCAATATTTTCTATAAGAAATAATGTAAATCCAATTAATCCGTTCCAGACACCCAAGTACAGTGGACCCCGGTGTTCGTGATTTATTCGTTCCAGAATGCTGTTCAAGTGCCGTTACCAAACGAATTTGTTCCCATGAGGAATAATGTAAATTAGACTAGTCCTTTTAGACCCCAAATATACACTTACAAAAATACACTTATGTATATAATTGTTCGAGTCTGGAGCATCACGAACACCGGGGGTCCACTGTATTAACAAAAATACATTTTATAGAGAATAACTATAGTTTTACATACAGTGGACCCCGAGTTTCGTAAACCCGGAATCGTACAATTATGTAAGTATAATATTGTAAGTGCTTGTGGAAGTGTATGTTTGGGGGTCTGAAATAGACTAACCTACGTGACATTTTTCCATAAGGGAGTAAATTGTTCGGTAATGGGCTTGAGCACACTTCAGGAGTGAAGTTTTACGAAACTTGGGGGTCCACTGTACAGAGAAATAAATATAAAGGACTAATGAAATGGATAAATGAACATTTAACATAACTTTTACCTTTATTGAAGACTCTTGTTGGCGATGGAAGACGGCGATGAGGGGAGAGGGAGGAGAGGTTATTGTTTGGAAGGGAATCCTTCCATAAGGACTTCATGTATCAAGTCCCTATCTGGGGATATTTCCCTTCTTTGTCTTTTACTGGCACAAGGACCAGCATAAGAGTCACTGGACCCTGTCGCACAAAAAATCTGTCCAGAGGTCTGTTTCTGGCATCTCTTTAAGATTTGCCTAAAATGGGACAAGGCATTGTCATTGAACATGTTGCAGACATGGCTTGCAAAATCTTTGTTAGGGTGATATTTCTCCACAAAACTTTGAAACTCACTCCACTTAGCACACATGTCCTTAATCACTGAAGAAGGCACTATCTTCCCTCTCTCTTCCTACTCCTCTGAATCAATTTCCTCAGCTGCAATCTGTTGCTGTTCCAGTTGAAGGTGTTGCAGCTCTTCAGTGGTTAGCTCTTCCCTGTGGTCGTCCACCAACTCTTCCACATCCTGGCCACTCACATCCAACCCCATGGACTTCGCCAAAGACACTTGGAACTTTCTTTGGCCCCATGGTGGCTTATTTAGCAGTTGCACTCAATAAACAAGCACAAAAAGCAATGGATTATTACGAAATGTTTCATATGAACACACAGGGTAATGTTCACTCGACAAGAAACAAAGCCAGACTGACTCAGAACGCGTGCATGGGATGCTTTGTGTGGGTGCGGGCAGGTAGACACGTTCAGTATGGCGGATGAAAACCGAGGTGATTAACAAAAACTGGGACAAAATCTTGACAAAAAGAGTCGTCAAAAACCGAATTTGACAAAACCAGGGCAACGAAACCGAGGTTCCACTGTAGTTGAGAAATATTTTGTTTGCCTTGTAAGCTCAGATTCAGCACATTCAAGTGGGGTCATGTCTGTTACGAATGCTGGGGTGCAGTTGAGTTTGGTACACCTGTGTATTGCTCAACTGTTCATTTTGAAGAAATGGAAGGATATCTTTCCGAAGACCAAGGAAATGCTGGAGCATTTTTCCAGCACTCAGCCACCTGATACTTGAGTGCAGTGGCAGGTCATTGAATTCTCAATTCAGTTCTTCAAAGAAAAATATGAACTCTCTGTATCTCCGTGAAAAATGGCAGATGCAGTTCAATATAGATAAATGCAAAGTTTAAAGCTCGGGAGTGTCCATAACCCAAGCACTTATAAGTTAAATAACGTAGAACTTAGCCATACAGATTGCGAGAAGGACTTGGGGGTGATGGTAAGCAGCAACCTTAAACCAAGACAGCAATGCCTAAGCGTACGTAATAAGGCAAATAGATTACTGGGATTTATATCAAGAAGTGTTAGCAACAGAAGTCCAGAGGTTATATTACAGCTTTATACATCATTAGTAAGGCCTCACCTAGATTACGCAGCTCAGTTCTGGTCTCCATATTACAGAATGGACATAAATTCGTTAGAAAACATTCAGCATAGAATGACTAAATTAATACATAGCATTAGAAATCTTCCTTACGAAGAAAGATTGAAGACCCTTAAATTACATTCACTTGTAAGACGTAGAATGAGGGAAGACATGATCGAGGTATACAAGTGGAAAATGGGTATTAACAAAGGGGATATAAATAAGGTCTTGAGGGTATCTCTCCAAGAGAGAACCCGCAATAAGTTTAGATAAGTTTAGATTTAGAAAGGCTATAGGAAAGTATTGGTTTGGAAATAGGGTAGTTGATGAGTGGAACAGTCTGCCTAGTAGGGTTATTGAAGCAAGGACCTTGGGTAGTTTTAAATTTAGGTTGGATAAATTCATGAGTGAAAGGGGTTGGATTTGAGTGGGAATTGCACATGAGTAAATAAAATTATCAAAGCTTATTTCTTGGGTAGCATTGAAAATTAGGTTGAACAAATATTCTGTTAGTGGAATGGAATGTGAAGGACCTGCCTAGAATGGGCCAACAGGCCTGCTGCAGTGTTCCTCCTTTCTTATGTTCTTATGTTCTTATTACCACCTCTGCATAAATTCACTATGCTGACAACACTCTGCATGACATCACTTATCTGTAATACCTTGCCACATGCTTCTTGGTGGATAATGCAGTATAGTGTGATACAATCAACTCTATTTTCCTTCAGCAAGCCAACTAACCCAACATTACTGCCAGCTATAGCTCTTGAACCATCTGTAACAATAGAGTAACACTCCTACAGGACACGACCCCACTCTGTACTAATCATGGTCATGGAGTGGGATTCTCACTCTACTATAATGCTGTCATTCTAGTAACCTAGTATTATTTCTCATACATAACTTAAGCATCACGGACACTTTAATGTGTTTTTCTATAGAAGAAAATTCAATAAATCAATGTATTAATATGAGTGCTCACGGGCCACAAAAATCCACTTGTAGGTGGGCCTGTAGTTGGACTACCCTGATATAAATGAATTTTTATGACTTAGAGATTCAAAATTTGGTTAATTCAACAATTTCTGATATAATCCTAACACCACAAGACTGAAAAAGCAATAAATGACATGCCCATTCACTCTGCCCCAGGCCCAGACTCGTGGAACTTTGTGTTCATTCAGAAGTGCAAGAAATCCCTTTCATGTGCCTTATTCTATGGAGAGAGAGAGTATAGACACAGGAGTCATCCCACAGTCACTAAAACTAACACACATAGCTCCACTCCACAAATGTGGCAGTAAAACAATTGCCAACAATTACAGACCAATAGAACTAACATCCCACATTGTAAAAATCTTTAAAAGGGTTATAAGAATCAAGATCACCAACCACTTAGACACCCATCAGTTACACAACCCAGGACAACATGGGTTTGGAGCACGTCGCTCCTACCTATCCCAACTACTGGACCACTATGACATGGTTTTGGATGCTCTGGAAGACAAAATGCAGATGTAGTAAACACAGACTTTGCAAAAGCCTTAGACAAGTGCGACAAAGGTGTAATAGCACGCAAAATGTGTGATAAAGCAATAACAGGAAAAGTTGGTAGTACATGGATCTATTACTTCCAAATGAATAGAACAAAAAGAATAATAGTAAACAGAGTAAAATCAGTGGTGGCTACAGTGAAAAGCTCTGTTCCACAAGGCACAGTACTCACTCATATCCTTTTCCTCATAATCATATTTAACATAGACAGAGATGTAAACCATAGCACCATGTCCTTCTTTGCTGATGATACCAGAATTTGCATGACAGGACACTGCAAATCTTCAAGTGGTCTCTCTGAAACTCATTCTCAGGGTCCACGAATTAAAAAAAAAAAAAATGATTTTTTCTTATGAAATGATAGAGAATCTTTTTCCGATCATAATGCCACAAAAATTATGAAATTTAATCGAAAACTAACTGAATTATGCTTTCGCGAAGTTAGCGGTATCCATGACATTTACGCATCGGCGATTTCGCCCACTTTGAGCCCTATTTTCGGCAAATTCCAATGTTTCAGTCTACTAAAATTATAGCTATTTCGCTAGAACTCCATTTCTTCTATCGATTGAGTACAAGAAACCGCCTATTTACCAATTTTAACTACCCAAAATAGTGGTCAGAAAATGGCAATTTGGCCAATTTCACACAAATTTCAAACGATGCCAATTTCAAAATAGGGTCCATAATAAACAAGGCAGACATTCCTGGCACTAAAATAACATCTTCTCTGTTCATTAGTCATGTCTCCAGGCCCCTCTTACATTACTTTTGCTTTCCATTTTGAATTTTTATTCTCACAAAAAATAGAAGATTTACTGTTATGTATACAACTGCATCATTGTAAAAATGGTATAAATAATATCAGCGCACTTGTGCAAGAATATTAGACTCTCCAGTTGATGTGTATTGGACGCATGGTGTGATTTGTTTACTCTTGAACATCGGCCAAAATCGAACATTTTCGCTACTTTGCGCTCAGTTTTAAGGTACAGTGGACCCCTGCTATTCGAACGGCTCGGCAGTCGAACAAATCGTCATTAGTACAAAAAAATCGATATCGTCATGCGAACAAATTTTCGCGAGTCGAACGAATACGTTCATGACCTGTCCGCCCAGGCGCTTGGGTGCCTCACAGCGCAGGCGTGGAGAGCCAGTCCCACGTTGTTTACACTCGAGAGAACAATACCCTGCATGCTTCTCCAGACATTTCACACTTAATTATAATTTTTTGGAGTTTGTTCATTAAGTGCGACTGTGAAATAAGCTACCATGGGTCCCAAGAAAGTTCCTAGTGGTACCCCTGGGCTGATAAAAGTGAGAAACACCGTAGAAATGAAGAAGGAAATAATACAAAAATACGAGAGTGGTGTGCAATTGTGGGATCTTGCCAGGATATATGACAAAAACAGGTCAACTATCGCTTCTATCCTGCTTAAGAAGGAAGAAATTAAGCAAACTGATGTTGCAAAAGGTGTTACTGTGCGAGCCAAAAATAGACCACAAATAATCGAAGAGATTGAGAAGTTGTTGCTGGTGTGGATCAAGGATAAAGAGTTAGCGGGTGATAGTGTGTCTGAGTCAATTATTTGTGAAAAGGCAAGGAACTTGCATGCCGATCTTTTAAAGAAAATGCCTGCAACCAGTGCTGATTGTAATGGTAGTGAATTTAAAGTCAGCAAAGGCTGGTTTGAGAGATTTGAAAATCGTACTGACAAACATAATGTGGTAAGGCATGGTGAGGCTGCCAGTTCAGACAAACATGCAGCTGAAAAATTCATAAACGAGTTTCAGGACTACATAAAGACTGAAAAATTGAAACCTGAACAAGTGTTCAATTGTGACGAAACAGGCCTGTTTTGGAAGAAAATGCCCAACAGGACCTACATTACTCAGGAAGAAAAGGCACTGCCAGGACACAAGCCTATGAAAGACAGGCTAACTCTTATGATGTGTAGTAATGCTAGTGGGGATTTTAAATTAAAGCCTTTACTAGTGTATCACTCAGAAAATCCCAGAGTGTTCAAGAGACACAATGTCGTCAAAAGTAGATTGTGTGTCTTGTGGAGAGCTAGTCAGAATGCATGGGTCACAAAACACCTTTTCAGTGACTGGATCCATGAAGTGTTTGGCCCCAGTGGAAAAATACCTACAGGAAAAGGGTTTGGACAAAAGTGCCTCCTGTTACTGGACAATGCTCCTTCACATCCTCAAAACATGGAAGACCTACTGTGTGAAGACTTCAAATTTATAAAACTGAAGTTCTTGCCTCCTAACACCACTCCTCTCCTCCAGCCCATGGACCAGCAGGTCATCTGTAACTTCAAAAAACTCTACACAAAAGCAGTGTTTGAAAAGTGCTTTGAAATGACCTCGGACAGTGAATTGACCCTTAGAGAGTTCAGGAAAAATCATTTCAATATCTACAGCTCCATAGGCCTTATAGGCAAGGCTTGGGAGGGAGTGACTTCAAGGACTTTGAACTCTGCTTGGAGACCATTGTGGCCAGGTTGTGTCCAACAGAGGGATTTTGAAGGGTTTGAGGCTGACCCTGACCCTGCCGACCCTGTGCCTGTTGTGAACTCTATTGTGGAATTGGGCAAGTCCATGGGGTTGGAAGTGAGTGGCGAGGATGTGGAAGAGTTAGTGCAGGGCCACAGGGTAGAGCTAACAACTCAAGAGCTGCAACAGCTGGAAATGGAAGAGCATCAGACCAGATTTGAGGCTATTGATTCCCGGGAGAAGGAGGAGGAAGAGGGGCTGAAGAAGGTGCCTTCTTCAGAGATTAAGATGTGTACAATGTGGAACAGATTGCAAAGTTTTGTTGAAAAATACCACCCTGAACAAGCTCAAACAAGCCAAAACAGCAGCATGTTCAGTGACCAAACAATGTCCTTCTTCAGGAACATGTTGAAAAGGTGCCAGAAACAGAAGACTGTGGACAGTTCTTTTGTTAAAGTGTCCAGTGACTCCCAAGCTGGTCCTAGTGGGATTAAAAGACAAAGAAAAGAAGTAACCCCAGATAGGGCTTTGATACCTGAAGTCCTTCTGGAAGGGGATTCCCCTTCCAAACACTAACCCCTCCCTCCCTCACTCCTCCTCCCTCTCTTCCATATGCCATCAACAATCTTCAATAATGATAAGTAAAAAGACTTGCATTTATTTACTAATACTTTTAGTAGTACAGCACTGTAGTATTTAATGTTTTTGTCTATGTAGAAGCTTAATTTTATTAAATTATATTATTTTTTATATATTTTTGGATTTCTGGAACGGATTAATTGTATTTCCATTATTTCTTATGGGAAAAATTAAATCGTCTTTCGAACATTTCACGTTAAGAACAAGCTCCTGGAACGGATTAAATTCGAATGGTGAGGGTCCACTGTACTTGTCATCGTGAAACCAGTCAAAATTATCTCTGTTTCTGAAATATATCATCTATTCTATAAAATGAGACTAAGAAAACGAGAATACAAGCATAAATACAATACGAAAATAGACTGCAAAGTCGGTTTTAAACCAAAAACACAGTCAGAGGTTTTTTTTCCTCGTTATGCACTGTGTGGTGCAGGAATTTTTTTATACTGTGCACACTGACCGCACAGACCCATTCTATCACATCTAGCCCTAACAGCCTGTTTCTGCTTGATTTGAGGGCGCTATAATTTAGGCGTACTAGTATGTCAATAACCACAGTGCGTAAAACGTACTTGTACGATCATAACCCCGAAAGGGTTAAATAAGCATCAGAAAACAATATGAAGTTCAATGAACACAAATTTCAATTACTCTGCTATGGAAAACTCAAGGAAAAAAAACAAATTTCAACCACACAATAGAGCAAAAAACTAATGTGAACGACCTGGGAATGATAATGTCAGAGAATATCACTTTCAAAGATCACAACAATGTATCTACCACATGCTGGGAAAATGATAGAATGGTTAATGAGAACCTTCAAAACTAGGGATGCCAAGCCCAGGATGATTTTTTTCAAATCACTTGTTCTTTCTAGGCTGGAATATTGCTGTACACTAAAAACCCATTTCAAGGCAGGAGATATTGTTAACCTGGAGAATATACAGAGAACCTTCATGGCACACATAAGTACAATATAGCACCTAAATTACTGGGAACAGTTGAAGTTCCTTGACCTGTACTCCTTGGAATGCATGCGAGAAACATACATAATAATGAAAAATCCTCGAGGCTAGTCCCAAATCTGCACACGGAAATCACTCCTAACAAAAGCAAAAGACTTGGCAGGAGATGCAACAATCTCCCAACAAAAAGCAAGGATGCCACGAGTAGGCCAAAAAATAACACAGTAAGTGTCAGGGGCTCAAGACTGTTCAACTGCCTCCCAGCATACATAAGAAGGATTACCAATAGATCCCTGGCTGTCTTCAAGAGGAAGCTGGACAGGCACCTTAAGTCAGTACCTGACCAGCCAGACTGTAGTTTGTACATTGGTTTACATGCAATAAAAGTCTAGTTGATCAGGCTCTGATCCACCACGAGGCCTGGTCATGGACTGGGCCGCGGGGGCATTGACCCCTAAAACCCTCTCCAGGTATACCTCAGGTATATACAGTCAGTTCTCTTATAAAACTCCACGATACACCTCACCTGTAGAATCAACTGTAGGCAAACACAATAAAATACACAACACAGTACTACAGTGGACCTTCGGTTTACGTACTGCTCCAAACTCGAACAATTATGTAAGTGTATTTTTGTAAGTGCTTTTGTAAGTGTATTTTTGGGGGTCTAAAAGGACTAATTTAATTTAAATTATTCCTTATGGGAACAAATTCGTTTGGTAACGGCACTAGAACAGCATTCTGGAACGAATTAAACCGTGGGTCCACTGTATAACATACACAACACAATACAACATATACAACAACACAGTATAACATACACAACAACACAGTATAACATACACAACACAGTATAACATAAACAACACAGTATAACATACACAACAACACAGTATAACATACACAACACAGTATAACATACACAACACAGTATAACATACACAACACAGTATAACATACACAACAACACAGTATAACATACACAACACTGTATAACATACACAACACAGTATAACATACACAACACAGTATAACATACATAACAACACAGTATAACATACACAACAATACAGTATAACATGCATAACACAGTACAACATACACAACACAGTATAACATGCACAACACAGTATAACATACACAACACAATATAACATACACAACACAATATAACATACACAACACAGCATAACATACACAACACAGTATAACATACACAACACAGTATAACATGCACAACACAGTATAACATACACAACACAGTATAACATACACAACACAGCATAACATACACAACACAGCATAACATACACAACAGAGTATAACATACACAACACAGTATAACATACACAACAACACAGTATAACAT
>WNWK01044130.1:0-15218 GCA_009830355.1 Cherax destructor | reverse complement strand
AATTTTTGCAGATATTGTTGAAACCCCCAACCTCACTTACCAGTCAAAAAATTTCCCCTTATTTGACCCCAGAATGTCAAGATGCTTTTAAAAAGCAAAGAGATTATTTTGACTGCACCCTTTTTGTTGTCTCCAGATTTTCCAAAACCTTTTTCCCCTTCCCTTTTGTTGGAGTCTGGGGGGGGGGTGCTTCTGCAACTGGGGATGATTTTGCAGCCTGTGGCTTTTTTCCTCTCCCAAAAACCCAGCCACACCAGAGGGCCTACCTTTTACTATAGAGAAGGAGGGGCCGGGCCTCATTTTGCATTAGAGCTTTTTGATGTCTACGTGGGCCAGTCCCCAGGTGGTCTCCATCTACAGCGACCAAAACCCCTTTGGTGATCAAAGAACATGAAGAAAAAAAAATACCAGACTCATGCGTTGGAGTTTTGGGGTTGCAACCCTACAATAAAAAAAATTATACACATTGCTGGAAAATTTAACACACTAGCGGGGATGTTTTCCCCCCTTAGTGGGGGGGGTTTTTTTAGGGGGGGCCCTCCCACTGACCGCAGGCACCGGGACCTATGTTAGCCCCCCCGTCGGCTGTCTCTTTTCCTTAAGTTTAAAGCTGGTTTTTGTCTCGAAAAATTTTTTAGTTTTAACTAATGGGGGGGATGGTAGAGGGAAAAGGCGGTCCCATTAAAGTGCCATGGTGGCACTCTACCCATTTGGGGGGGCCAGTCCTGACCCCTTTTTGGGGTGGGGGTGTTGCATGCAAAGATTTTTAACCTTTATTCGGGTGTTAACACACCCACACAGGCTCCTCCAACCAGCAAAAACCTCGAAGGGTTTGGGATGAGGGCCCCATCATCAAACAACGACCCCGGTTCAGCCAATTAAACGAGTTTAACAATGACAAAGGTGACGTGGTTACCACCGGGTTTGTCATTGGAATTCCTGATAGAGCTGGTTGTGGAAAGTTGTCTTTTTTTTTTGGCCCCCTTTATTTAGACAACTGTGGCGTGCCAAACACTACTCCTTTGTATATAGTGTACATATGTGTAAATAGCTTTTTGTTATACTTGGTAAAGGGAAAAAAGAAAAAGTCTTATAAATCACAATTACTTGGTGAAGGAAAAGAAAAATTTTTGGAATTAATCTAGCTTTTTTTTGAAAGAAAAAAAACCCCAAAATTTTCCCGTTTTTTTTTGCTCCAAGCCCTTTTACACTCAGGTTAACGGCCCCAAAAAACCTGAGGGGGAAAAAAATTTTCCCAGAAAAATTGATGGTGAAACTCACTAGAAAAAGCCCCCAGGGGGGCCAACCCACAGAAAAAGCCATGGTACAACCCCCCACCCCCAAGTACAATGGGACAACTCCCAGCACAAGTACCAGGTTTTACAACTCAAGCACAAGCCCCATGGTGAAAAAACTCACTAGACAAGTGATCATGGTGTACAACTCTTTTGGGCAAAAGTACCATGGTGAAACCCCACTAGCACAAGTCCAAAAGGATGAAAAAACTCCCCGGGCAAAAGTACCATGATGAAAACTCACTAGCACAAGTATCAGGTTTTCCAACCCCTAATTAGAAAAAGTACCAGGTTTTACATCCACTAGCACAAGTACCATGATGTACAACTCACTAGCACAAGTATCATGGTGTCAACTCACAGCACAAGTCCCCTGATGTACAACTCACTACACAAGTATCATGGTGTACAACTCACTAGCACAAGTACCATGGTGAAAAACTCACTAGCACAAGTATAAAGGATGTACAACTCACTAGCAAAAGTATCATGATGCAATAACAAGACAAGTATCATGGTGTACAACTCACTAGCACAAGTACCAGGATGTAAAAACCTAAAGGGCACAAGATCATGGTTAAAAACTCACTAGCAAAAGTATCATGAGTACAACCCCCAGCACAAGTATCATGGTTCAACCCATTGGCACAAGTATCATGCAGTTAGTAATAGTAACAGTTATAATTATAGTTGTAATTGTTGAAATTGTAGTTGTATTATAATATAACTAGGGCTAAACCCACAAGGGTCAAAGCGGGTATGATAAAAATTAGTTGTAATAGAAATTAGTTGTAGTTGAAAAACTGGAAAAGGTTGAAAAAAAACAATGCAGTAGTGAAATAAAAGGGGAGGGAGTGTTATTGAAAAATATTAATTCAAATAATAGACGGCTGTTGGAGTGGAGAAGGAATATTTATGAAGGGATTCAGGAAAGGGTTGCCGGACTTGAGTCCCAGAGGTGAGCAGTACAGTGTCTGCATTCTGAAGGAAGGGGGGAGATACGTGGCGTTTTTAACTGAGCGTCGGCGCCTTGCTGACAAGACAGTGGAAACTGTGGAAGAGGGAGGAAAGAGGGGAAAGGGAGGGAGGGGGGAAGAAAGGGAGTTGAGAGAGGAGAGGGGGGGGGTGAAATGACAAAATAGAGGTTAAAGAGGAAAATGAGAGAGGGAGGATTGGAAAACAGAGAAGGGAAAAGAAAGGAGAGGGATAGAATGAGGGGAGAGGGACAGAATGAGGAGGAGAGGGATAGAATGAGGGGAAGAGGGAAGAGAGGAAGAGAAAAAGGGGAGAAAGAGGAAAAGAAAAGGAGGAGAAAGAGGAAGAGAAAGGGGGAGAAAGAGGAAGAGAAAGGGGGGAGAAAGAAAAGAGAAAATGAGGAGAAAGAGGAAGAGAAAAGGGGGAGAAAGAGGAAGAGAAAAGGGGGAGAAAGAAAAGAGAAAAGGGAGAAAGAAAAGAGAAAGGGGTAGAAGAGAAATAGGGGGAGAGAAAGGGGACGGGATACAAGGGGAACGAGAGAAAGGGGGAGCGAGAGAAAATAACAAGAATATCTTTTCTATCTGGTTTTGTTCCAGTGGCTGCTGTAGTATTTGTGGATATTCTACAAGAGAGAAACCACTTCTTGAATGTAAGAAGCCCATGTTACAACCACTGCCACACAGATTGCATTCCAGAATTTTTTGTTGTAAACCGGTAGAAATCTCAGGGGACTGAAAGATATCCAACAACTTGTATATAATGAAACGAGCCCCAACTGCAAGAAGGTTCAGAGGTTCTTCAGGACTCCTCCCCCAATAATAAACTGTCCTTATTATGGGTTGTAAAGCTGCAAAGATAATCCATCACAGGGAAGCACTTCATGAACTCTTCATATGTTAGTTACTCTCCATGTTTTTGCAGCCTATGTTGCTTGTCTACTTCAAGCGAAAGGCTGATCAGCTGATGCTGATATCATCGGCAAGGACTGAAGTCCCACACTGAGGTCAACTCGGAGGTAAATAACTGGTGGAAATCTGCCATCACTGGGGCTCCAAAGATAGACAGAGATCAAAACACCAAATTTAAAAATTTCCCCAACACAACCCAGACCACCACAGAGGAAAAACAAATAATTTTCCAAGCAACGAAGCAAGCCTCAGATCGGGAACTAAATTTCCACCTGAATCACTTAACACCTGCCGTACAACAGACTGTGACATAACACCTGACCCAAAACACCGTCAACATACCTGCCAACACTATTCCAACACCTGACAAAGTGCTCCCCCCGCCAAAAATTGGAGTCAGGATTTTTCCCACCAGACATTGGGGGAGTGATCTGTCAGAAGGTATAGTCACTTAATCAACCCCTTGGCTATGTTGGTTTTGCCTGACCACAAGGCTTTTTTTTTACGACACTAAAAGATCCCAACAGAACGGGGGTGAGGAACCACACGTACAACCCGGCTATGGGAAAGTGGAAACCCAGCCCCTTGCAAAGGAGCTCGAACCCCTGATTGGAAATGCTCTTCAAAGGTGATGTTGACAACCAAGTAAAATTTCCCCGACACATCCTTAATCACAACAAGTAGTGACGAGGCCTACACCCTCCAGCCTTGGTTTGGTTTCACAGAGGCTGGAACCGCAAGTACAAGGTTTGGGAAGGTAAAGAGACATCCCCCCACCTATAAAGGAAACCAAAGGGACTGTAGGAATGGGCGAAGTTAAAAAGTGGGCCACCTTAAATGGGAGGGCAGAACAAAGAAAGGTGGCATCAGGTAGAGGGGCTCCAAAACCTGGTGGTCCCTGGTTAAGGACAGACAAGGTTATCTGCCTGATGAACTTATTCCACCTCTAAATCGACAGGATGGTCCTCCTCTACTGGTAGCGGAGAAAGCCGAAAAATTTGCTACCAAGATGCAAGTTCCTGATGCAAGGAACCCTCCTTAGCTAGCTGGAAGAACTGTGTCAAAGCTGTCAGTGATGACAAAAGGCAGGAAGAAGTGCATTTTCTTCTTAAATCGCAGGACCAAGAAAGGATGTGGGCCAGACAAGTTGGAGCCCACGATTGCTGGAGATGTGCAGACCAGCTTATCAGCTCATCTAACTCGATCTTTCGGTGTTTCTAGCACAATATAAATGACCTTCTCTGGAAGAGGGGCAAAGTAGTACCTTTTCACAAAAAATTTTTTCGTTCATATTTCATTCCTTTGGACCGTCAACATGGCTTCAGAAAAGGTTACTCTGCTATTGACCCGCTTTTAAACCCTCCACCAAGTGGATAGTCACTGGATGAATCCAAATTCAGCTATGTAGTAGCATTGGACATTGCTGGTGCTTTCTGACCGAGTATGGCACCAGGGTTCTTGGCAAAATTACAAGCATTGGGAATTGCAGGCTCTACACACGCCCTTATGTCTTGATGACAGAGTCATCAAGACACCCTATTGAGGGAAGTGTTACACAGGGAAGAGTGCTTGGGACATTGTTATGGAATGTCTACTTTATGACCTCCATCTCATCTCAAAATCACATGCCGTCTCTTCCGTCCCAAATACTGAACACCCGAATGCTGATGTGCCGTACGGGAATCGCTTGTAGACGACTTGCGCATATGTAGACGACGTACTCTGACATTTACTTATCCAAGAGGGAAATGCCAGCTGCTCTGAGCTACAGAATTACCAGCTAAGAGCTGTGTCAGCCTACGATGAACTATGGCAGATAACATTTCCCCCTGAGAAAAACACAAATGATGATGGTATCTAGGCACCATGATGGTAATGCCGGAGCAGTAGTAAATATGAATGGGAGAATGTTGGTACCTGGGGACGAAGTTGATATCCTTGGAGTGAAATATGACTCCAAACTGACCATGAAGAACCCCGTTGTAAATCTTGCAAACAAAGCGGCAAGGAAGCTTACAGCACTTCGACGCATCTCTCATCTGCTCGACAGTAGAGGATGCAAGATTCTGTAAGAGGCCCAAGTACGCTCACACCTAGAGTATGCTCCACTTTCTTGGATTACCTGCCCCTCATCTCATCTGCGACTTCTTGACAGAGTAGAGAATAGAGCAAGACGCCTCATTTTCTCGCCTGGACCCAGCCTGGATACATCTGTCATTTCAGCAGAGCCTTCAACCAGGAGGGATGTGGGCGGTCTTACTGTTAATGTATAAGACCAATATTGTCAAAGTACCACACTTGGCTCCACCGAGAACAGCGAGAAGTGAGCTTTACACAACAAGACGGGCAGCAAGCAGCTTCACCTGGCTGTACCCTTCTCCAGAACATCACTTCATCTGAGGTCATTTATTCCCAGGATGACTCGAGTCTGGAACATGTTCGTACACCATAATGATATCAACGAAATAAAGTCAGCTGATCAAATGAAATTGCTGGACCACAGATGGCTCCAACTTCATCCTGTTCCATACTTGTATGTTTCATAACAATAAAAGATTTTAAATGAGTTGATGCCGGTAACATCTCTAGCTTCTAAATAAAGTTAGGAATCCTTAACCTTGTTAAACCTGTGTAAAAGAGACAGAGAAAGAGAGAAAGAGAGGAGAAGAGACGAACGGGGAGAGATAAAGTGGGAGAAGGAGAGAGAGAAAACATTAAAGTAACTATGGAGAGCAAGTAAAGGTAAACAATACAATTCGTGTTCACGCAAAATAAAAACCTGAATCTAGTTTCTAGGAAGGCCAAGGAATGTCACTGTTTGGACGACACGACCGGACTCGATGGGAACATTGCGTGTCCCTAGTTATCCATGAAATGTCTACTTACACTATAGATGTGTTCCAGGAGCTTCACCATCCTAAAAGGGTATCTCTCGTGTCCATAACACCAGCCAGGTGTTCTTCAATCCTCGCAGAAAGGAATGCCAAGAAAGTTTCAAATGCAGTTAAAAAAATCCTAGGAGTCAACCTTTGGCGCATGTCCAGTAGTTGATCACTTCCTCTAGGGGGCCCAGGAGATAACCTCATCACAATCAAAAAGTATAATCCCTGTTGCTTAAGACCCTCCCAGGAAACCAGAGCTGCAGAACAAAATCCTTCAGAGTGTCAGGACTTGAACCTCAACACAGCCTAACTGAAAATATTTACATTCTAACACAGTAAGCACACTGTGCATATAATGTTTTACTGAATAACACATCCTGAAACACATCAGTTTTCAATTAAATTCTTTTAGAAATTTTAAAATTAATACATACTGTAATGAAAAATTAGATTCTCATTAGAAAAGAACTAAATAGTGGACGTTATCCTAGTCTAAAAGTGAAAACATTTATCTTGTAACACAATGCACTCAGTGTACTGTGCAGGTATCCATGTTCCCTAACACACCATGAAAAACATCAAATATCAAATGAATCTTATATAAAGAGAAAAACCTAAAAAACAATATATATATATATATATAATGGTAGTAGGTTGGTAGACAGCAACCACCCAGGGAGGTACTACCGTCCTGCCAAGTGAATGTAAAACGAAAGCCTGTAATTGTTTTACATGATGGTAGGATTGCTGGTGTCTTTTTTCTGTCTCATAAACATGCAATATTTCAGGTACGTCTTGCTACGTCTACTTACACTTAGGTCACACTACACATACATGTACACGTTTATGTATACACACTCATCTGAGTTTTCTTTGATTTTATCTTAATAGTTCTTGTTCTTATTGCTTTTCCTTTCATATCCATGGGGAAGTGGAATAAGAATCTTTCCTCCGTAAGCCATGCGTGTTGTAAAAGTCAACTAAAATGCCAGGAACAAAGGGCTAGTAACCCCTTTTCCTGTATAGCTTACTAAAAAGAAAAATAAGAAAACCGTCAAAGTGGGATGTTTGAATGTGCGTGGATGTTGTGCGAATTATAAGAAAGAGATGATTGTAGATGTTATGAATGAAAAGAAGCTGGATGTCCTGGCTTTAAGTGAGACAAAGCTGAAGGGGTAGGAGAGTTTCAGTGGGGAGAAATAAATGGGATTAGGTCAGGGTTTCAAATAGAGTTAGAGCTAAAGAAGGAGTGGCAATAATGTTGAATAGTCAGTTATGGCAGGTAAAGAGGAATATAAATGTATAAATTCAAGGATTATGTGGAGTAAAATAAAGGTTGGATGTGAAAAGTGGGTTATAGTAAGTGTTTATGCACCTGGAGAAGAGAGAAGTGTAGAGAGAGAGAGAGATTTTGGGAAATGTTGAGTGTGTGGGGAGTTTTGAACCAAGTGAGAGAGTAATTGTGGTTGGGGATCTTAATGCTAAAGTGGGTAAAAATGTTGTGGAGGGAGTAGTAGGTAAATTTGGGTTGCCAGGGGTAAATGTAAATGGGGAACCATTAATTGAGCTATGTGTAGAAAGAGGTTTGGTAATAAGTAATACATATTTTATGAAAAAGAGGATAAATAAATATACAAGGTATGATATAGCACATAAGGAAAGTAGTTTGTTGGATTATGTATTGATGGATAAAAGGTTGATGGGTAGGATTCAGGATGTACATGTTTATAGAGGGCAACGGATATATCGGATCATTATTTGGTTGTAGCTACAGTTAGAGTAAAAGGTAGATGGGACAAAAGAAAATGGCAACAGCAAGTAAGAGAGAGGTAAAAGTGCATAAACTAAGGAGGAGGAAGTTAGGGTGAGATATAAGCAACTATTAGCAGAAAGGTGGGCTAGTGCAAGTATGAGTAGTGGGGGGTTGAAGAGAGTTGGGATAGTTTTAAAAATGCAGTATTAGAATGTGGGGCAGAAGTTTGTGGCTATAGGAGATGGGTGCAGGAGGAAAGAGGAGTGAGTGGTGGAATGAAGAAGTAAAGGGTGTGATAAAAGAGAAAAAGGTAGCTTATGAGAGGTTTTTACAAAACAGAAGTGTTAATAGAAGAGCAGAGTATATGGAGTAAAAGAAAGGTGAAGAGAGTGGTGAGAGTGCAAAAGAAGAGCGGATGAAAAATGGGAGAGGCTCTGTCAAGAAATTTTGCTGAAAACAAGAAAAAATTTGGAGTGAGATAAACAAGGTAAGAAAGCCTAGGGAACGAATGGATTTGTCAGTTAAAAACAGAGTAGGGAGTTAGTAGATGGGGAGCTGGAGGTATTGGGTAGATGGCGGGAATATTTTGAGGAACTTTTAAATGTCGATGAAAAAAGGAGGCGGTAATTTCATGTACTGGCCAGGAGGTACAACATCGTTTAGGAGTGAAGAAGAGTAGGATGTGAGTGTGGGGAGGTGCGTGAGGCATTACGTAGAATGAAAGGGTAAAGCAGCTGGAACTGACGGGATCATGACAGAAATGTTAAAAGCAGGGGGGATATAGTGCTGGAGTGGTTGGTATTTTTGTTTAATAAATGTATGAAAAGAGGAAGGTACCTAGGGATTGGCAGAGAGCATGTATAGTTCCTTTATATAAAGGGAAGGGGATAAAGAGAGTGTAAAATTATAGGGGAATAAGTTTACTGAGTATACCAGGTAAAGTGTATGGCAGGGTTATTATTGAAAGAATTAGAGGTAAGACAGAGAGTAGGATTGCAGATGAGCAAGGAGGCTTTAGAGTGGGTAGGGGATGTGTAGATCAAGTGTTTACAGTGAAGCATATATGTGAACAGTATTTAGATAAAGGTAGAGAAGTTTTCATTGCATTTATGGATTTAGAAAAGGCATATGATAGAGTGGATAGGGGAGCAACTGGTAAAACTGGTCAATTAGCAAGAACTTATCTAAAAATTAAGTCCTTTCTAAAATTTTCTCTTATACGTTTAAAGATATTTTTCATTTATGTTAATGTAAGAATTTATAATTTTGTACGAGAAACTTTGAAAACCTACTAACATTATTACAACACGCGCAATTTAATTTAGCCTAACCCAACTAAATATATTAAATATATTAAATATATTAAATTGCGCGTGTTGTAATAAGGTTAGGTAGGTTTTCAAAGTTTCTCTCGGTACAAAATAATAAATTCTTACATTAATATAAATGAAAAAAATATCTTTAAACGTATATGAGAAAATTTTAGAAATATATATATATATATATATATATATATATATATATATATATATATATATATATATATATATATATATGTCGTGCCGATTAGGTAAAACTTGCTATTTTGGCTTAAATAGCAACGCTCTTCTTGCCATATAAGACAAGTGAAAATTTGTGTATGCAATAATTTCGCCAAATTCATTCTGGACATAACGAAAAAAATATATTTCATTGTGTTTGTTTATTATTAAATTAATGTTAACGTATCTAAAATATATTTAGTTGGGTTAGGCTAAATTAAATTGCGCTTGTTGTAATAAGGTTAGGTAGGTTTTCAAAGTTTCTCTTGGTACAAAATTATAAATTCTTACATTAACATTAATGAAAAAAATATATCTTTAAACGTATAAGAGAAAATTTTAGAAAGGACTTAATTTTAGATGAGTTCTTGCTAATTGACCAGTTTTACCTAATCGGCAAGACATATATATATATATATGTGTGTGTGTGTGTGTGTGTGTGTGTGTGTGTGTGTGTGTGTGTCTTAGGACAGTGGTCACGAGTGGTCGCAGTCCCTGAGCTGCTTTGGGAATTAGTGTGAAGGGTTACAATTATGGCTAGCTGCTGCAGGGTTTTAAAGCGTGAGGTTGGGGTGTTGAGGAAGGAGGTCCTGCTTCTCCAAGAGGAATTTAGGAGGCTGAAGGTTCACCTCTATATCTTTGGAAGTGAGAGTGAAGTTGCTGGAGTGGTGGAGGGGAAAAGGGATACCAGTAGTGAGGTGCAGTCTGCCACTACCTGCGAGGAGGGTAAAGGGGGAAAGGAGGAAGAGGCTACCAGGAGTGAGGTGCAGTCCAGCACCTGCTACAAGTGGCAAGTGGTTCCCAGTAATGGCAGGAACATCAAAATAAGGAAAGTTAAGAGAGAAGATTTGAAGGTAGGAAATCGCTTCTCTGTTCTTCAGGATGAGTGTACTCCAGAGGCCAGTGAAGGTAAAGGTACTACTTCCCCTGCTAACAGAGGTAAGCGAATTCTTGTGGTAGGTGACTCACAGGTAAGATATATGGACTGTGCTTTCTGTAATAGTAATAAAAAGGTGAGAGAGACAGTGTGCTTCCCTGGAGCTGGTGTTGGAGACATAGTCAACAGGTTGGATAATATTATGTCAGGTAATGGGAACAAGCCCATTATCTGTCTCAGTGCTGGTGGAAATGATATTGGGAAGGGTAGGAGAGAAGAGTTGCTAGATAAGTACAGGTCAGCTATAGAGCTAATTAAGTCCAAGGGAGGGGTCCCAATCATATGTAGCATCTTGCCTAGAAGGGGAGTTGGAAATGAATGGTTGTCTAGGGCAATTGGTGCAAATTGCTGGCTAGACAGATACTGCAAGGAACTTGCAATCCCATTCATTGACAACTGGGACAACTTTTATGGCAAACATGATATGTATGCAAGGAATGGGGTACATCCTCTGGGGCAGGGTGGAAGCACTTGCCAACTCGATAGAGAGAGCCATTGCTGACATGCCTAGTATTTTAAACTGATAGAAGATAGAGGTATGGGTGTGTGTGGGAAACAGTCAGTTAGCAACACTAGGGCTGAAAACAGTAAGTGTATAAAAGACATTCATCATAAAGTTACAAATAAAGACATTGGATCAGGTCAGCAAACAAAGGGAGACAGCAGAGGGAAACAAGAGACTAGCTCCCTTAAGGTTTACTATACTAATAGCAGGAGTGTAAGAAATAAGATAGATGAGCTAAGATTAATTGCAAGTGCAGGAAACATAGATATTATTGCGATAACAGAGACCTGGCTCAATCTGAAAGATAGAGAGTTGCCTTCTGAATGTCACATACAAGGCTATAAATTATTCCACACTGATAGGGTCAACAGGAAGGGTGGTGGAGAAGCGATGTATGTCAGAGACAATTTAAATTGTTGTGTTAGACAAGATATAAAATTCGAAGGTCAGCCACTGAATCTGTTTGGGTACAGCTTCTGAGGCCGTGTAAAACTTATATTGGGTGTGATTTACAGGCCCCCTAATCTTGATAGGAGTGCAGTAAACTTCTATGGGATGAAATTCGTAAGGCATCTACATATGAAAATGTTGTGCTAATGGGAGATTTCAACTTTAGACAAATTGACTGGAGCAATTTGACAGGAAATTTAGAGTCAAGTGACTTTCTTGATACGATTCAGGATTGTTTTTTGAAACAGTTGGTGACAGAACCAACTAGAGGAAATAACCGGCTAGACTTGGTTCTTGCCAGCAGGGAATCGCTAATTAATAATCTTGAGGTTAATGATGAGCTTGGGGAAAGTGACCACAAATCACTCAGTTTTAATATATCATGGAATTACCCTACTAATGGAAATCAAGTCTCTGTCCCTGACTTCCGCCTGGCTGATTTCATAGGACTGAAAATTACCTGGGTAGGCTGAACTGGAATGACCTGACAGTGGGTCAGGTAGGTGGTGATTGCCAATATGACGTTTTCCAGAGAATAGTTCTAGCTGCTCAGACAACTTATGTTCCTATTAGGGAAATCAGATCAAACAAAAATGATCCTAAGTGGATGAACAATAGATTAAAACATCTCATTGGTCAAAAGAGAGGCATATATAGGCGAATCAAAAGAGGAGAGGGGCAATTAAGTAATCAATATTTTCAGTTAAAGAGAGAAATAAAAAAGGGAATAAGAAAAGCAAAAAGAGACATTGAGGTTAAAGTTGCAAGAGAATCGAAGACTAACCCAAAAGGATTTTTTCAGGTATACAGAAGTAAGATTAGGGACAAGATAGGCCCACTCAAAAGTTACTCAGGTCAGCTCACCGTCAGTGATAAGGAAATGTGTAGAATTTTTAACACTTACTCTCAGTTTTTACACAGGAAGATACTAGCGATATTCCAGAAATAATTAATTATGTAGAACAGGATGATAGTAAACTATGCATGATTAGGGTCACAAGTGACATGGTCCTTAGACAAATAGATAAATTAAAACCTAACAAATCCCCAGGCCTTGATGAACTGTATCCAAGGGTTCTAAAGGAATGTAAAGAGGAGCTTAGCAAACCTATGGCTAATCTTTTCAATATATCACTGCAAACTGGCATGGTGCCAGATAAGTGGAAAATGGTAAATATAATACCTATTTTCAAAGCAGGTGACAGGTCCCTAGCTTCGAACTATAGACTAATAAGCCTAACCTTCAAAGTGGGAAAATTTATGGAATCAATAATTGCCGAGGCAATCCGCAGCCATCTTGAAAAGCATAAATTAATCAACGAATCTCAGCACTGTTTTACAAAAGGGCGTTCCTGCCTTACAAATTTAATAACTTTTTTCACTAAGGTATTTGAGGAGGTAGATCATGGTAATGAATATGATATTGTGTATATGGACTTCAGTAAGGCTTTTCATAGAGTCCCACATCAGAGACTATTGAGGAAAATTAAGGCACACTTAATAGGAGGAGAATTTTTTTCCTGGATAGAGGCATGGTTGACAAATAGGCAGAGAGTTTGCATAAATGGGGAGAAATCAGAGTGGGAAGCGTCACAAGCGGTGTTCCACAGGGGTCAGTATTGGGCCCCTTGTTGTTCACAATCTACATAAACGACATAGATGGAGGGAATAAATAGCGACATAAGCAAATTTGCCGATGACACCAAAATAGGCCGTCCAATTCATTCAAATGAGGACATTAGAGCACTCCAGGAAGATTTAAATAGACTGATGCAGTGGTCGGAGAAGTGGCAAATGCAGTTTAATATAGATAAATGCAAAGTTCTAAATATTGGACAGGACAATAACCATGCCACATATAAACTAAATAATGTAGATCTTAATACTACTGATTGCGAAAAGGATTTAGGAGTTCTGGTTAGCAGTAATCTAAAACCAAGACAGCAGTGCATAAGTGTTCGCAATAAAGTGAACAGAATCCTTGGCTTCATATCAAGAAGCATAAATAATAGGAGTACTCAGGTTGTTCTTCAACTCTATATATCCTTGGTTAGGCTTCATCTAGATTATGCTGCACAGTTTTGGTCACCGTATTACAGAATGGATATAAATGCTCTGGAAAACGTACAGAGGAGGATGACAAAGTTGATCCCATGTACCAGAAATCTTCCCTATGAGGATAGACTGAGGGCCCTGAATCTGCACTCTCTAGAAAGGCGTAGAATTAGGGGGGATATGATTGAGGTGTATAAATGGAAAACAGGAATAAATAAAGGGGATGTAAATAGCGTGCTAAAAATATCTAGTATTGACAGGACTCGCAGCAATGGCTTTAAGTTGGATAAATTCAGATTCAGGAATTATATAGGAAAGCATTGGTTTGGTAATAGAGTTGTCGATGAGTGGAACAAACTCCCGATTACAGTTATAGAGGCTAAAACGTTGTGTAGTTTTAAAAATAGGCTAGATAAATATATGAGTGGGTGCAAGTGGGTGTGAGTTGGTCCTGACTAGCTTGTGCTACTAGGTCAGATGCCGTGCTCCTTCCTTAAGTGAATGTAACCTGACCTGGCTGGGTCGGGGCATTGTCTTAAGCCGGTGGGAGACTTGGACCTGCCTCGCATGGGCCAGTAGGCCTGCTGCAGTGTTCCTTCTTTCTTATGTTCTTATGTGTGTGTGTGTAGATATATATATTGATACACATGATGCCTTCTACCTATTCACAAGGTGCCTGTCCATCCCAAAATTTACCTACTTCCTGAGATGCTCCCCAGCCTTCAGCAGTCCGAAACTCAAGGAATATGACTCTCTCCTCAAGACCATGCTAGAGAGTGTATTGAATCTTCTCTCGAAGATGGACAGTGGTTGCAAGCCTCACTTCCAGTCAGACTTGGGGGGCTGGGAGTACGCAAATCCTCCCAGATTGCCCTACCAGCTTTCCTATCAAACTAGTTAATAAAACAAATTCTTGGCAATAACCTCAGTGACTCAGCATGAATACAGGACCCTAGCTTCACCAGTGGCATCACTGAATGGGAGACTTTCGCTGCCCCGCAGAAAACCTATTGCAGTACTGGCCTACAAACAGTCAAGTTGGGATGGTCCCATCGCTGAAAAGGTACTGCCAACATGTTTAGGGTTGTAACATCGGATAGGGAGACTGCCCGTCTCCAAGCTATGAGTGCACATCACTCCGGAGACTTCCTCCAAACAGTTCCCATTTCGGCAATGGGAATACGCCTCCACCCTAAGACCCTCCGTATTGCAGTAGCTCTGCGCCTTGCTGCCCAATTCACACGGAATATACGTGTATTTGCGGCGATAACTGGATAATGGTGGTGACATGTAGGGTGTGTTTCTCTGGAGTTAAGACAATTGAAGAGGGTGCCGGTGGAGGGAGGTCGGGTGGAGGGAGGTGGCGTTGGAGGGAGAGTGGCGGTGGAGGGAGAGTGGTGGTGGAGGGAGGGTGGCGGTGGAGGGAGGGTGGCGGTGGAGGGAGGGTATTAGTTTGGCGGTGGAGGGATGGAGGAAGGTGGCGGTGGATGGAAGGAGGGAGGGTGGCGGTGGATGGAAGGAGGAGGGTGGCGGTGGATGGAAGGAGGGAGGGTGGCGGTGGATGGAAGGAGGAGGGTGGCGGTGGATGGAAGGAGGGAGGGTGGCGGTGGATGGAAGGAGGAGGGTGGTGGATGGAAGGAGGGAGGGTGGCGGTGGATGGAAGGAGGGAGGGTGGCGGTGGATGGAAGGAGGGAGGGTGGCGGTGGATGGAAGGAGGGAGGGTGGCGGTGGATGGAAGGAGGGAGGGTGGCGGTGGATGGAAGGAGGGAGGGTGGCGTGGATGGAAGGAGGGAGGGTGGCGGTGGATGGAAGGAGGAGGGTGGCGGTGGATGGAAGGAGGAGGTGGCGGTGGATGGAAGGAGGAGGGTGGCGGTGGATGGAAGGAGGGAGGGTGGCGGTGGATGGAAGGAGGGAGGT
>WNWK01044129.1:0-15218 GCA_009830355.1 Cherax destructor | reverse complement strand
GTGTCCCGGTGTGTCCCCCCCAAAAACAATTAGAGATTTTCTGTCGGGTTTTTGAAAAAAAAAAGGGAAAAAATGGGGGGAGCCGAAAAGTCCCTTTTAAATTTTTTAAAAAAATACTTCAAGAAAATATTAGTGCGTTTTTTTGAGAAA
This sequence comes from Cherax destructor, assembly GCA_009830355.1. Lineage (NCBI taxonomy): Eukaryota > Metazoa > Arthropoda > Malacostraca > Decapoda > Parastacidae > Cherax > Cherax destructor. The sequence goes on along the minus strand of WNWK01044129.1, from coordinate 15,068 downwards.
AAAAAAAATAACATATTTTTTAGAAAAAGCGTAGTCACAAGTTAAAGCAGTAATTGACAGCTTTGGGGGAAACCCCCCCATGGCCCCAAAAAAAAGTTTTTTGGGGGGAAAAAAAAAGGGGGAAAAAATTTTGTAAAAAAAAGGGGAAAAAAGGTAAAAAATCAAGGGTTTAAAAACGAAAAAATTCCGAACACTCAAATCAAGCTAATAAAGTAAAAAAAACTGAAAAGGAAATAGGTAAGTGCACACACACACACACACACACGTGCCCCAGAGAGCTAAAAAAAAATTTAAAAAACTGGACAAGTAAACCCAAAGTCAAAAATTTAAAGGGGAAATCATTTGGTTAGTGAATGAACTGTGAGGCAACATATAAAAGTGCCATAACATAATAAAAAAGGAAGAAAAAAAAAAAAATAAAAGTAGTGAAGGTTGGCAGTAGTGTTATGGCTTATCTTCTAACTCGTCGGAACAGGGGGCAGTAGAATGGTAGGGGGGGTAAATGATCCCCCCCGGGGAAGGGGGCCCGGGTTTTTTTCAAGGGGGGAAAAGTGTAGGGGGATGCAGAGAGTGTGAGGGGCCCCCGGGGCCCAGTTTGGGTAGGCCCTTTTTTCCCCGGGGGGTAGGCCACCAGAGTGAGAAAAACAGGGACCAGCCGACCAAGCCCTTTTAGATGGCAGCACCGTAGTCCCAAGGTTTTTTTGAAAGGGACTCAGTATAGGCTGTTTACACCCCCAACCCTTTCCACGCGTGTCGTCTCGCCCCCGACAATACTGGGGGCCAAAAGGAACGAGAAAAAAACAATTCCCGGGGAAAACCCCGGTTTTCCGGTCCCTGACATTTATATACAATATGAAAATTGCCGGTGGGGCCCCTCAAAACCCTCCCGTTTCGAGGGTCGGGGAAGAAAAAAAGGGCCCCCCCCGGCCAACCCCCGGAAAAAGACAGAAAAAGCCTTTCGCACCTGAACTAGAGTCTTTTTTAAAACAGGTTGCCCCACAGGGCAAGGGATCCTTGACTGCACACCCTTTGGGGGCACTTAGCATCTCCATCTGAAAAATTTGACTGACAGTAGCATTTCCTAAGGTGTGACATTTAACTAAAAAGGGCGTTTGCCCTTCCCTTTTTAAAGGCTTTAAAAGACACGGGGGTGAAATACTCACAATAACATTATTTCCATGGAATTCATTATACTACGGGTACCCTCCAGAAAAAATTTTTAAAATATTTACATGGTGTTTTCCACCCTGACTCCATTTTTACTAACAAAAATGTATGCGCATTAACCCCCTTTCTGCAAGAAACAATTAAGGGACGGGGGAAAAAGGGGCAATCGGGAAAAAGGGTTTTTATAAAAAAAAGTACTGTTGTCCGGGGGTTTCCCCCATAAGTATGGACCCCCCAGGACTTCATCTGTCGTAGTGGTAGGGGTGGGGAAAGGGGGGGGGGTTTTCACTATTTTAAAAATGGGGGGTTTTTAACCCCCAAGGATTCCAGCTCTGCTTTGGCTTGCACATGATTAAAATACTTTTGTGGACAAGGTGAGCTTCTCTGATAGTTCTGGTAGGGGGTCCTCACCTCAAAAATTTCTGCAGAGCTGTCGTAGGACACGGTAAGGGGGGAAAAAACCTTTTGGGGGAAATTTATCCCCCCCAAGGGGCCCCCCCTCGGGTTGGCAACATAACCAAAATGGTTCCACCTTTTTTTCCTTAGTGTGGGCTTTTTATCAGACATGAACCTATCTGGGGGCTTTTATTTTGGGGTTTTTACGTAATCGCTGGAAACAAAAAAGGTGGTCCGCATCTTAACTATACCCCGGGGTTATCTGTTATCGGGGCGTTGGGGGAGGGGGGAGCAAACAGATTTTGTACGGAAACCTTATCATAGCCGTACAAGGCAAAAAAAGGGGGTCCCGCCAATCGAGCTGTTGAGGGGGAAAAATTCAATGTACACTGAACATCCGGGGAAAAACCTCATCCCCGTGGGGGAAAAAAAAAAATTAACGGTTACTCGAGCACCTCCAGGACCTTTTGGGGGTTTTTTCGTTCCCAAACCAACTGCGGGGGAATGGAGCTATTTTGGGGTTGGGGAATTTTAAAACCCCCAATAAAGATCCTTCATCTTGGCATTTTGAACTCCGACCCATTTTTACAAAAACACCGGGGGGGGGGGGGATGGAGAACGATATGTTCTCTCGGCCGTTTTGTCAGGGGGGGGGGCTAACTCGCGTCCCGTCAAGTTATCTACCATTACAAGCAGGTGTTTATTCCCTTTTTCTCCGAGGTCGAGAAGTTCGTCAACAGGTCGACAGATTCTCTCCCAGGGCTCCTTTGTAATGGGATACTTCAGTATGGGATTGGGACTCGTGAGAGTACTCTTGTGTTGTAAGCAAACGACACACTGGTGTACATACTTGGCAATTTCTGCTGCCATCTTAGGCCAGAAATATTTCATTCTTGCCTGTTTGATGCTGCAGTCCTTCCCAGGGTGCGCTGCGCCTGGGACATCGTGGATCAACTTGAGAGTCGCGAGTACCAGGGACTCCGTATCACCAGTTGTGTCGATTCTGCTGGTGTCCACTAGTCGAGCTAACGACACAGTACTCCTTGATTGACCACTGTTGTCAGTGGAACGGGCGACTTGACCCGCAGGCCAACGTCCTCCTTGGTTAGGAATCGAAGGACTGGTGACCACACCAGGCCCTGCCGTTGGGCTCCTCTAGGTCCTGATGGAGAATGAGTTGTCTGCACTGACAAAGGCTATATGCCTCGACAAGGCGTCAGCCACGACATTTTGCTTACCCGGTACATAGCAGACTTCGGGATTGTAGTCATTAAAGGTGAGAGACCACCGAGCATGTTTCCCAGAGAATTCTTGTTTGCAAAAAGGGATAATAATGGCAGATGATCCCTGTAAATCTTGGATAGGATACTGTAAATAATGTCTCTGAAGTGGTTCAAAGCCCAGACGATGGCTAACGCTTCTAGCTCTGTCACAGAGTAATTGACTTCAGCTTTGGTAAGAACACGGCTAGCATAAGCTATTGGTTGTTGCTTACCATTAGATTCCTGCGACAAGACTGCACTGATGCCAACTTTGCTGGCATCTGTCGTGAAGGTGAACGCTTTGGTGAAATCAGGGAATCTAAGGACTGGGGCTGATCTCTTCTTTCTTTCAACAAGTCGGCCGTTTCCCACCAAGGTGGGGTGGCCCAAAGAGAAAAACAAAAGTTTCTCTTTTTAACTTTAGTAATATATACAGGAGAAGGGGTTACTAGCCCCTTGCTCCCGGCATTTTAGTCGACTCTTATGACACGCATGGCTTACGGGAGAAAGAATTCTGTTCCACTTTCCCTATTTTTTAAGTGTGAGGAAAGCTCTTTCTGGTCACATGTCCACTCAAAGGGGACATCTTTCTTAAGGAGCTGAGTCAAGGGTGCAGCTATGGTGGAGAATCCGGCTATGAAAGTGCAGTAAAATCCGGCTAGGCCTACGAAGGAGCAGACAGCATCTGCCGTCGTAGGTCTAGGGATGAGCAGGAATGACATGAAGTACCATTCGTGGCCGCGATATGGGCTACTGCCTGACCAATCGTTGAGAAGGCGTTGTCCTCCCCCCGATGGGACCTGACAGGAGAGGCATCAGTGCCATCTGTGGCAGAAGCTTGGGTACCGTGATGGTCACTGCGTGTCTGAGTCATAGCGTCAGTTACAAGCACAAAATAAGTCACGGAGAAAGGGAAAGGGATCAAAGCAAGAATTGATATGCAATCGGCTAAAACTCAACACAGAGTCAGAGAGGGCACAACACGGTGTTACTCGAAAACTGCTTATTTGTTAACAAATGCGTGAATTACGTCAAAAAAAAAAGAATGGTACACTCTGAAACTCAAGGAAAAATTTGGATACAAGTGAATTAATTGCTGGGGTGTTCACAGCACAGAAACAGAGATAACTGGCAAGAAAATTGCATGAAAATGAGTGGGTATTACACACACTGTACTGTAGTGCAGGCTTGCTCAACACACAGCAAAATGTTGCAGGTGCTGGCAGGTGCAATTAGGTATGGCAAAAATATGAATTCACTTGCAGCAAGGTAAGGAGACAAGGCAATTGAAAATAACAGTCTTCAATGGTACTAAAAACAGTCACAAAAATTTACTGTATCAAGAAGTGCTGAATTTCACACAAAAGGCAATGAGTAAAATGCAAAAATGGTAAAAATCAATAATAATAGGGGCAAAAAGTTACAGGTGGCAAATGAGTGTACACTGACACAAGAAAAAAAAATTGTCAAGCAAATTCTGGTTCAAAAGTATGGAATTTCACAGGTAATTATTGCAATAATGACAATTAAGCAGGTTACTGGGAATTCAAAGACAGGAACTGATAATGCACTCAATGACAGGCATAAACATTAACATAATGCAATACACAGGTGAATGAGCATAAACAAAAATATGGCAAAGAAATAATATGGAGAAAACATAAATTGAGACACTGGAGAAAATGCAGGTGTCTAGTCACAAGTTGTTGAATTCAGGCAGAATAAAACTGACACTGGCAAGTTTTAAAATTACACTTTGAACACACTAACACATCAGAACTGTGCAGGGTTGTCAACAACTTGAGGCTAGCTTGCAGGTGCAACAATCAAAATAATAGCAAACAGATATGACTTGCAATTAAAAAGGAATATATATATATATATATATTTTTTTTTTTTTTTTTTCTCAACAAGTCGGCCGCCTCCCACCGAGGCAGGTGACCTAAAAAAAAATAAAGAAAATACTTTCAACATCATTCAACACTTTACCACACTCATACATAATCACTGTCTTGAGAGGAGTGTACGACAGCTGAAAGTCCCCCAGCTGTCACTATTAGACCTCCTTATGCAGCATTGTATTCCCATTTCCAGGACTAAAGTACAATGAACAACTTTGAGCAGGAGCAATTAATTAGTTGGGAGGCTAGGTGCAGAATAATGCACTAGGATTTAAAAATGCAAAAATGTGTGTGCAAAATGCAACAATGTTGCTGAATAATCGCAAATTACACAAACATGTGCACTGCTACTGGAACTGAATAAGTCACTGAAAGTATGGGCTTCAGTGATAACTGTACTTGGTGCAGGGCAATTAAATAATGTCACAAATTCTTACAAAATGCTAGACAGTCACTGTTTACTTAGCGTTGATTGTTGATGGAGAGGAGACACAAGTGGGCAAATTCTGAAACTGTAGGTGTGGACTTGTGGCTGCATGAGGCGATACACTCACTGAGCACTTGCGGACGTCTATGGGGTCGTCAGTGGCACATAAATAATGTGCAAAGCTTGGGAAGAACGGGAAAAGGTCTTTGAACTCTGTGAAAACAGGGAAGTTTAGTAAAGAGTGGCAATAAAAATGCTAGGAGGTGCAGCACGCTGCTGGGCCCTGTGTTTACACTGGGGTTGGTGTCTGAATGCACTGCCGACTGTGGCTTTGGAAACGCAGATGGACACGGGGAAATGAAGCAACAAAACTACTAGGCACCAGTATAACAAAAGGTACTTTACGGTTTTCACTGGGGAAAATGTGAGGTACTGTAGTCTTAATAGTCTTAAAACAGAAAAGAAAGAATGTTTTAAATCACTGCAGTGGCTGGAGGGTGAAAAGTGTTGATTGCAGAATGACGAGGCGCGGAGCACAGCAGGCGCCGGGCTTGGCGTGGCTTGAGGGCAAACTGGGTTCCCACGTGGTCAAGCCGGGAGTGGCTTCTTGAAGAAGACAGAGAACACACAGATGGCGAGCAGGAGGGGTGTAAAGGCGGTGAATGGTGTTGTGCGGTAGGCTGCAGCCACACCCTGGGGTAGGTAGTCACGCGTGGCACACAACACCAACTACCCAAACAACCTCACCTCATGTCTCTTGTAGCTGTAGGAATGGCGTAGGAACGCTGGAGGATGCAGGAGAACGCTGGAGAACTGTAGAGTAGAAGTTGAACACACGTGACTGCTTCAGGCTGGAGATGACGCCGCGATGCCTAAGTCCCGATTTTGTGGAAAAAATCAAGGATGATGATCTGTCTCAGGCACGCAATAGACGCTGGAGACGACAGATGACGCTATAAGCCAGCAGATAACCTGGATATGACTGGCTTGGTTGGATGATCGACTGGTCAGCTGGTCCCCTTCACGCCACACTCTGTCGTGGCCCACTGCTTCCACCACTATTATTCTTATCTTGGCTAACTCGTCGGAACACGGGCAGTAGAATGGTAGCGTAGGTGAAGTGATACGGCCGTAGACTAGGCTTGGGTTTATTGTCGAAGAGGGCAAGTGTACACGGATGCAGAGTGTGAGAGGGGACCGGAACCCAGCTGGGTAGGACCTTTTTCGGGGAGGTAGGCCGCCAGAGTGAGAAAGAAACATGGCAGGCCAGACTGACCTTGATAGACCTATAGATGGCAGCACCGTAGTGCCGCGCAGTTTGAAAGGGACTCAGTATAGGCTGTTTACAGTAGGCCTCCAGGAAGTGTTTATTGCCATAGTCAGACTGTCTTAAATAAGGAAAGAAGTGAAGTACCAGTTAAATGTAAACACTTGAGGGGTGCCTGGAGAATATATATATACATATACATAAGATCAGTGTAACTGATCATAGGAGCAAAGTGATCAGAATAACATAGACGGAGAGTACGACATTCTCTGCAGGGAGTGGTGAGATTGTCTTCAGCGCCACTTCACTGCCAGCCGTAAGTAATATTCATCTAGTTGTGTTGCATGGGGTCAACAGTGCCAGTCTCTGCAAGCTGGAACCTGAGGGTCACTCCCCGAGCTATCAGAATTAGAATAAACAGCATTTACTAGAATGTAATAGCATTTCCTGAGGTGTATGTGAGTTAAGGAGTTTGACAGTTACCTAGTGCAGTGGATACCCATGTACACACATACACACACACACACAAGCACATGCGTTTGTCTTTCAGGCACTTGTAGACGTAAGTAGACTTAGTAGTATTATTGATATATAGGGGGACAGGAGCTGATTCTCGACCCCTGCAACTATAAATAGGTGAGTAACACACACACTTGATTAGCTAGTGATGGACATAATCAAACACACACACACTCACACACACTCACACACATACACTTGGGTACAAGGGCAATAATTCACGCAGCCTTGACAGTTAGGGCCTCCCCCACCCCACTCCCTTTACCTCTATCGCCTCCCCTTCCTCATTCCCTCTTCCTCTTCCCCCCACAACCATCCCCCAAGCTCTCCTCTCCCTGGCCTCTCTGCTCTCCTTGAACCTTTCTCTTTTGCTCCCTCCCTACACTTTCTCTCCCTCCCTCTCTCTCTCCATCTCGCTCCCCTCTCCTCCTTCTCTCGCTCTTCCCCCCTCTCCCTACCTCCTCATTCCTAACTCCTCCTTCCTCCCTTTCACCCCTTTTTTCCTCTAGCACCCGTCCCACTCTCCACCCCTAAATCACACTCCCTGGCCCCACTCCCTCTGCCCCTTAAAACCCACCCACAAGCACACCCTACTCTCTCTCTCTATCTCTCTCTCTCCCCTATCCCTCTCCCTTGTCTATTTTGCTCTCCCCCCTCTCCACTTTCCCTCTCTTTCTCTCCTCTTTTTCTTCCTCCCTGGCCCCACTTCCTCTCCCCCTTACAAAGCAAGCACACCCTACTCTCTTTCCATCTCACTCTCTCCCCTATCCCTCTCCCTTGTCTCTTTTGCTCCTTCCCCTTTCCCTCTCCCTCTCTCTCACTCTCTCTTTTCCTTCCTCCCTTCCACCCCTTTTCCCTCCAGCCCCCTTCCCCCTCTTTCTCCACCCTTCCATCACTCTCTCTCTATCCCTTTTCCCTTCTTTCTCCCCCTTAACCCCTACACTTCCCCAAACACACACACAACTACAGCAACAATGGTGTCTCAGAGGGGTATTCGAAGGCCCAGGGGATCAGAGGAGAATGTCCCTGGTAGGGAAGAATTGATGGAAGAGCAATGCAAAAGGATGGAACAAGAGTGGGAGAGCAAACTAGGTGAGGTCTCTGCAAAAATAGAGAAAAGGATGGAGGCTGAGCTTTGTGTGAAATTGGAAGGGAGATTGGAGGAGGAGAAGAAGAAATGGGAGTCACAAGTCAAAGCTGCAGTAGCCAGGATAAAGGCTCTAGAATGCGAGGTAAATAAGTTGAAGCGAGTTACAGGGGTATGGACCAGAGGGGACATTGCATCTGTAGCTGGTACACCCTTATCAAACAAGGAACCCAACGGGAAGGAAGGAGACATAACCTATGCTAAGGCCCTATCAGTCCACCAAGCAGGGCCAAGGAATGAAGGGGGAGAACAGCTGGGAGCGGGGGTGGTGGTGGTGGGGGAGCAGGGGTGGTGGTGGTGGGGGAGGGGGTGAGGGTGGAGAGGGGGATAGGCCACACACAGTGGCACGACCAGGCCACCAAGAGCTACAGGAAAACATTGGGGAGACACAGAGGGAAAGGCAATGGGAGGCAGAGAGGGAGAAGTCAGTGTTCATTCACGGGCTCCAGGAGAGCGAGTTAAGGACACACACTGAAAGACAGCAGGAGGAAAGACAGAAGATTGAAAACATCATCAGAGAAATAGGCGAAAAGGACATGTCTGAGATAGTAAATTTTCAGAGAATAGGGGGGGTATGTGAAGGGAAGAAAACGGCCAGTCAAGCTGATTTTCAAGACAGAAACAGTGTGAAACAGGATCCTGCAAGAGAAACCACGGCTGAGGGAATTGTCAGCATACAAGAAGGTGTTCCTAGACCGAGACAGAACAAAAACAGAATGACAGCAGCTGAGGGAGTGGAGGCAAAAGCGAAAGGAGCTAGGAAGAGAGAGACAGACAGAATCAGCAGAGGTCAACCAGAGCAGGGAAGACCAACAAGAACAAACAAACATAGACCCATCCCCAGAACCCCAAAACCAAACACACTATCCCAACACAGACCACAATCCACACTTGCAGCCCCCACCCCACACTACACTGTAGAATCCCGCAGCACACCGCCAGGTCCCCCACCCTCAAAGACCCCCCAAAACACAGTGCTGGAGAGGAAACTGAAGGTGTGGTACACCAACTCTAATGGAATAACTAATAAGTGGAGGAGTGGCATGAAAGAGTCGAAGAGACATCACCAGACATCATAGCCCTCATTGAAACCAAGCTCACAGGGATGATAACAGATGCCATCTTTCAATCGGGATATCGGATCCTGAGGAAAGACAGAGGGAACGGAGGGGGAGGAGGAGTGGCACTGCTGATCAAAAACTGATGGGATTTTGATGAGCTGGAGAGAGGAGACAGAGGAGAAGCAAGAGATTATATAATAGAAATGCTGCAGTCTGGAGGTCCCAAGGTGGTAATTGCAGTGATGTATAACCCACCACAGAACAGCAGGAGACCAAGGCAAGAGTATGATGAGAGTAATAGAGCGATGGTTGACACGCTGGCAGAAGTTGCCGGAAGGGCACATGCGAGCAGGACGAAGCTACTGATCATGGGTGACTTCAACCACAAGGAAATCGATTGGGAGAACTTAGAGCCACATGGGGGCCAAGAAACGTGGAGGGATAAGATGATGGAGGTGGTACTGGAAAATCTCATGTACCAACATGTAAGGGACACTACCAGAGAGAGAGGAGAGGATGATCCAGCGAGACTGGACCTAGTATTCACCCTGAGTAGTGCAGATATTGAGGTCATCACATATGAAAGACCCCTTGGGGCCAGTGATCATGTAGTTTTAAGCTTCGAATACATAGTAGAGCTACAAGTGGAGGGAGAAGCAGGAAGGGCCGGACAAACGAAGCCAAACTACAAGAAAGGACACTATGTAGGCATGAAGAACTTCCTGCATGGAGTTCAGTGGGACAGAGAGCTGGCAGGAAAGTCAGTAAACGAGATGATGGAATATATGACAAAATATGCAAGGAAGCTGAGGAGAGGTTTGTACCCAAGGGAAACAGGAATAACGAAAAAGCCAGGAGGAGCCCGTGATTCACCCAAAGGTGTAGGGAAGCCAAAACCAAGTGTGCTAGGGAATAGAAGAAGTATAGAAGGCAAAGGACCCAGGAAAATAAGGAGAGCAGTCGTAGAGCCAGAAACGAATATGCACAGGTGAGAAGGGAGGCCCAAAGACAATACGAGAATGACATAGCAGCGAAAGCCAAATCCGACCCAAAGCTGTTGTACAGCCACATCAGGAGAACAACAGTCAAGGACCAGGTAATCAGGCTGAGGAAGGAAGGAGGGGAGGTCACAAGAAATGACCATGAAGTGTGTGAAGAGCTCAACATGAGATTCAAAGAAGTGTTCACAGAGGAGGTAGAAGGGCCTCCAGAAAGGAGGAGAGGTGGGGTACACCATCAGGTGTTGGACACAATACATACAACTGAGGAGGAAGTGAAGAGGCTGCTAAGCGAGCTAGATACCTCAAAGGCGATGGGGCCGGATAACATTTCTCCATGGGTCCTGAGAGAGGGAGCAGAGTTGCTATGTCTACCAAACAACAATCTACAACACATCCATCGAAACAGGGCGACTACCTGAGGTATGGAAGACAGCAAATGTAGTCCCAATTTTTAAAAAAGGAGACAAACATAAAGCACTAAACTACAGACCAGTTTCACTGACATGTATAGTATGCAAGGTCATAGAGAAGATTATCAGGAGAAGAGTGGTGGAGAACCTAGAAAGGAAAGAGCTTATCAACGACAGCCAGCATGGTTTCAGGGATGGAAAATCCTGCATCACAAACCTACTGGAGTTCTATGACAAGGTGACAGCAGTAAGACAAGAGAGAGAGGGGTGGGTAGATTACAATTTTTTGGACTGCAAGAAGGCGTTTGACACAGTTCCACACAAGAGATTAGTGCAAAAGCTGGAGGACCTGGCAGGAATAACAAGGAAGGCTCTGCAATGGATCAAGGGAATACCTGTCAGGAAGACAACAGCGAGTCATGGTACGTGGCGAGGTGTCAGAGTGGGCACCTGTAACGAGTGGGGTGCCACAGGGATCAGTCCTACAACCGGTGCTGTTTCTGGTATTTGTGAACATGACGGAAGGAACAGACTCCGAAGTGTCCCTGTTTGCAGATGATGTAAAGTTGATGAGAAGAATTCAATTGGACGAGGACCAGGCAGAACTACAGAGGGATCTGGACAGGCTGCAAGCCTGGTCCAGCGATTGGCTCCTGGAGTTCAACCCCACCAAGTGCAAAGTCATGAATATTGGGGAAGAGCAAAGAAGACCGCAGACGGAGTACAGTCTAGGGGGCCAGAGACTACAAACCTCACTCAAGGAAAAAGATCTTGGGGTGAGTATAACACCAGGCACATCTCCTGAGGCGCACATCAACCAAATCACTGATGCAGCATATAGCCGCCTGGCAAACCTAGGAACAGCATTACGACATCTTAATAAGGAATCGTTCAGGACCCTGTACACTGTGTACGTTAGGCCCATATTGGAGTATGCAGCACCAGTTTGGAACCCACACCTAGCCAAGCACGTAAAGAAACTAGAGAAAGTGCAAAGGTTTGCAACAAGACTAGTCCCGGAACTAAGGGGTATGTCCTACGAGGAGACGTTAAGGGAAATCGACCTGACGGCACTGGAGGACAGGAGAGACAGGGGGACATGATAACGACATCTAAAATACTGAGAGGAATTGACAAGGTGGACAGGGACAGAATGTTCCAGAGATGGGACACAGCAACAAGGGGACACAGTTGGAAGTTGAAGACTCAGATGAATCACAGTGATGTTAGGAAGTATTTCTTCAGTCACAGGGTGGTCAAGAAGTGGAATAGTTTGGAAAGCGATGTAGTGGAGGCAGGAGCCAATTCATAACTTTAAGAAGAGGTATGATAAAGCTCATGGCACAGGAAGAGTAACCCAGTAGCAGCCAGTGAAGAGGCGAGGCCAGGAGCTATGATTCGACCCCTGTAACCACAACTAGGTGAGTAAATGTAAGGGACACTACCAGAGAGAGAAGAGAGTATGAACCAGCGAGACTGGACCTAATATTCACCTTGAGTCATGCAGATATTGAGGACATCACAAATGAAGGACCCTTGGGCCCAGTGATCATGTGGTTTTAAGCTTCGAATACACAGTAGAGTTACAAGTGGAGGGGAAGCAGGAAGGACTGGACGAATGAAGCCAAACTACAAGAAAGGGGACTACGTGGGCATGAAGAACTTCATGAACGGGGTTCAGTGGGACAGAGAACTGGCAGGGAAGTCAGTAAACGAGATGATGGCATACGTGACAACAATATGCAAGGAAGCTGAGGAGAGGTTTGTACCCAAGGGTAACAGGAATAATGAAAAAACCAGGATGAGCCCGTGGTTCTCTCAAAGGTACAGGGAGGCCAAAACCAAGTGTGCTAGAGAATGGAAGAAGTATAGAAGGCAAAGGACCAAGGAGAATAAGGAGAGCAGTTGTAGAGCCAGAAACGAATATGCACAGGTGAGAAGGGAGGCTCAAAGACAATATGAAAATGACATAGCAGCGAAAGCCAAATTTGACCCAAAGCTGTTGTACAGCCACATCAGGAGGAAAACAACAGTCAAGGACCAGGTGATCAGGCTAAGGAAGGAAGGAGAGATCACAAGAAACGACCGTGAAGTATGTGAGGAACTCAACATGAGATTCAAAGAAGTATTCACAGAGGAGTCAGAAGGGACTCCAGAAAGATGGAGATATGGGGTACACCACCAAGTGCTGGACACAATACATGCAACCGAGGAAGAAATAAAGAGGCTGCTGAGTGAGCTAGATACCTCAAAGGCGATGGGGCCGGACAACATCTCTCCATGGGTTCTGAGAGAGAGAGCAGAGGCGCTATGTGTACCCCTAACATTAATATTCAACACATTCATCGAAACAGGGAGACTACCTGAGGTATGGAAAACAACAAATGTAGTCCCAATTTTTAAAAAACGAGACAGACATGAAGCACTAAACTACAGACCAGTGTCATTGGCATGTATATTATGCAAAGTCATGGAGAAGATTATCAGGAGAAGAGTGGTGGAACACCTAGAAAGGAATGAGTTTATCAACGACGGCCAGCACGGGTTCAGAGACGGGAAATCCTGTGTCACAAACCTACTGGAGTTCTATGACAGGGTGACAGCAGTAAGAGAAGAGAGAGAGGGGTGGGTAGACTGCATTTTCTTGGACTGTAAGAAGACGTTTGACACAGTTCCACAGGGATAACAGGGGAGGCACTAGAATGGATCAGGGAATACCTGTCAGGAAGACAAAAGCAAGTCATAGTGCTTGGCGAGGTGTCAGAGTGGGCACCTGTAATGAGCGGGTTTCCACAGGGGTCAGTCTTAGGACCGGTTTTGTTTCTGGTATTTGTGAACGACATGAAGGAAGGAATAGATTCCGAAGTGTCCCTGTTTGCAGATGATGTGAAGTTGATGAAAAGAATTCAATCGAACGAGGACCAGGCAGAACGACAAAGGGATCTGGACAGGGTGCAAGCCTGGTCCATCAACTGGCTTCTGGAGTTCAATCCCACCAAGTGCAAAGTCATGATGATTGGGAAAGGGCAAAGAAGTCCGCAGACGAAGTACAGTTTAGGGGGCCAGAGACTACAAACCTCACTCTAGGAAAAGGATCTTGAGGTGAGTATAACACCGGGCACATCTCCGGAGGCGTACATCAACCAAATAACTGCTGCTGCATACGGGCGCCTAGCAAACCTAAGAACAGCCTATATTGGAATATTCAGCACCAGTTTGGAACCCACACCTAGCCAAGCATGTAAGAAAGGTAGAGAAAGTGCAAATGTTTGCAACAAGACTAGTCCCGGTGCTAAGGGGTATGTCCTACGAGGAGAGGTTAAGGGAAATCGACCTGACGACACTGGAGGACAGGAGAGATAGGGGGATATGATAACGACATATAAAATACTGAGAGGAATCGACAAGGTTGACAGACAGGATGTTCCAGAGATAGGACACAGCAACAAATTCAGTTATACACAATAAAACAGTACAGTAACACAGGTGAAGAGTACAGCAGTACAAGAGACTTGTACAGTAACACAGGTGAAGAGTACAGCAGTACAAGAGACCTGTACAGTAACACAGGTGAAGAGTACAGCAGTACAAGAGATCTATACAGTAACACAATAAGACAGCAGTACAGATAACACAGGTGAAGAGTACAGCAGTACAAGAATCTATACAGTAACACAGGTGAAGAGTACAGCAGTACAAGAGATTTATACAGAACACAGGTAAGATACAGCAGTACAAGAGACCTGTACAGTAACACACAAGTAAAACAGAACAAAACAGAAACACTCACGTAACTTATACAGCATCATACAATAACAATACAGTACAGAAGAGGAACATACCTGAAAATAAAAGAACAGTGTAAGAGACATTAATAAGAAGATCTGCCAGCTAAGTTACAAGACCTGCCAGCTAAGTTACAAGACCTGCCAGCTAAGTTACAAGACCTGCCAGCTAAGTTACAAGACCTGCCAGCTAAGTTACAAGACCTGCCAGCTAAGTTACAAGACCTGCCAGCTAAGTTACAAGATAGGCAGTTGAAATTCTGTTTTGTCAAGAGGTCAAATCTCTGAGTTTGAAGATACTTTTTTATTAGTGGAGTTTTATTTGGTGTGTGTGTGTGTGTGTGTGTGTGTGTGTGTGTGTGTGTGTGTGTGTGTGTGTGATATAGAAAATGTCAAAGAAATGAATATGTGAAAAGTAAAAAGTGAGAAAGATTTTAATTGTTAAATAGCTTCTTCTGACAACTCTTTACCTTTCATAAGATAATTTAGAAGCGTCTTCTATGATTTATCCAATACAAATGTCTCTCACTTGTTACTTATTCAAATAATCACATTCCTCATTATCGATATCTTGAAAATACTATATACAGTATTCTTCCTTTGGTTTATCCAGGATTCTATAAAAATATTCTTAAGATTGTCCTTTTCAATATAATTTCACATTCACAGCTGTGTATGAAATTATAGACGTACGTATGAGAATGTGTGCACATCTTTGTGTACAT